>JAXCHB010000435.1:337500-342500 GCA_036926305.1 Uropetala carovei
AGATTAGAAGGGGGGAAGGTAGCGGAGAGGGTTAGAGAGAGAATGTAGAAGGGAGTTTATTTTTTGGTGTTTAGGGGGCGTGTCGAGAGAGAGAGAGAGGCGTGGGTGGACAGGGAGAGAGAGAAAGAGAGTTGGAGAAAGGCTGCGGGGACGTGAGAGAGAGAGAGATGGATAGAGCAAATAACCACTCTGCACAACGATACAACGTTAAGCGTCTTCTCGGAACACGTTAAATAATCACGTAGACCATAATTCACGGGAGAAAAAAACCGTTCCGTCGGAATCGTTTCCAATCACGTCGTTGTTCGCCCGAAAATAAATAAATAAATAAATGAAGCACGACTCGTTATCGAGCGATTCGGGGAAAAATTTCATAGCTTCGGGTCTTTCATATATATATATTTTTTTTTTTTGAAATTCTCGATAGCGTCGGTAAAAAAAAAAGCAAAAGACTCCGTCGCCGTCTGCAATTTCAGATCGTTTTATTGGTCCTGTTTGTATTTCTTCCCTCCCCCCCCCCTCCCCCCATGGAGCCGTACGAAAAACGGGGGATCATTACATTATAATCCACGCGTTCATCTACGGCGTTCCCGGTAATCCTGGGGAAATATATACGAGGGATCGACGCTCCGTGGATTTTTTTTACCCTTGATTTTTTTTAGGGCTCTTTAAAAAAAAAGAAACCTTTCCGGTTAAACTAACGACATCCTCCTGAGCCTTTAACTTCGAACCTGTTGCTGTTTTTAGTCATATTTCTTCTTCCTCTCCTTTCTCTCTCTGCCCAAGGTCCCATTTCCCTCTTTCTCTCTCTCTCTCTCTCTGCCTGAAATAGAGATGATCCCCGCTCTCTCCCTTTTCTCCTCTCCCATTGCAGGCATAAGCGTAGGCACGGGCCTATATATGTAGTCGGTATTTCACGGGCAGAGTCGTTGCCGTGCGACCCTTTTCCCCCATCTCTTCGCGTCCATTCTCCCTCTCCTGCTCTAGCGCCATCTCTCGCCTGTCCTCCTTTTTCTCCCTCCCTCCATCTTCCCCTTTCTCTCTCTCTCTGTCCTTAAATTCCTTTTCCTCCTGAAACTCCTTTTCCCCTCCGGTGCCATTCCGCTCCTCGTTTATAACTGCAAAACAGCCCTCCAGACGAAGGCGTTTACATTACCAAAGCGTTACATTTAAGGGGGTCCGAAGAGAGAATCGTCGTCGATGAGGGATTGCTATAAATATTTCGGCCGCGCGTTTGCGGCACGTTTGGAAGGTTAATTACTCCTGTCGTCGTGCCCGATCATCGAGGGTGTCGGTGATTATTTTTTTTTTTTTAACGAGCTGCGTCATTTGTATGATGGCGACAACGTCGTCTGGGTGAGAAATTGCGTTGATCTGTCTCGGTGGTTCCCAAATTATTTTTGGAGGCGCGGCAACCTTAAGAAGATGGACAGAATTTCCTTGGAAAAACGTTACGCGCGCGCGCACAGATTTATCAAAACGTTTGGACGCCTCCTTCTTTTTGTGTTATAGTTTATTAGAGGGAATTTCATCTCTCGAATGACTTATCTTCATTTTCAAGTCCTTGATTTATTTTATTAGAAATTAGTAGTTTTTATCTTCGGCACCCCAGCGTGCCGCGGCACCCACACTCACAATGAGCTATTTGATATATTTCCTTATTATTATTATTTTTTTTTCGTTTAGTTTTTAATAAATTAAAGCTGCATATTTTACAAATTCTTGCCTATAAACTTGAAATTGTATTATCGAAAAATAGTTCAATATCTTTTATGGAATTTCTTACATTTTAAAGAAAATATTGACAATTAAAAAAGGTCGGAGACTACGTCGAGATGAATTAATTAACTTAAAACATAAATATTCTTTAGCCGTACAAAGTGAGAATATTTAGAGACAAAATAAAAAAAAGGGTTTAAAAAAACAAAAAACCGGGTAAGGAAGGAATCAATGGAAAGAAAAACAAAGTAACACTTACAGGTTTACGGGGGAAGAAAACCTCGCAGGTAGCCTGGTGTCACCCGTTCATGCACTCATGTCCTTCCCCAAAGGAAAAAAAAACTTTTTCCTTCAGGAGAACAACCACTCAAACACGCACTCAAACAACAAAAGGAAATAAAAGAGCGGAAAACCTAGTACACATATGTATGTGTATGTATATGTATGTATGTGTATGTATGTGGGTGACACCAGGCTACCTGCGAGGTTTTCTTCCCCCGCAAACCTGTAAGTGTTACTTTTCTTTTTCTTTCCATTGATTCCTTCCTTACCCGGATTTTTGTTTTTTTTAAACCCTTTTTAAACCCCTTTTTATATGTTTATTTTGTCTCTAAATATTCTCACTTTGTACGGTTAAGGAGTAATTATGTTTTAATTTAATTAAAATATTGACATTATCTCTAATTATATTTGTCTGAAATTGGGATATTGAAATAATGTAAAGCTAAAATTAGTGAAAAGACAGGACAAAAATCATGGATATTTTCACGCCGTCAGTAAAAAATTGTACAGCCATAAAATATATTTAAATTCATTAGGTTCATCGTGCCAACCGAGGACGCGCAGCAAGAAGAATATATTTTATCCAGACAGTTCCGCTGCGACGATATTCCCGATTAAACTTTCCTACAAAAACCTCCCTATCGTCGGATAAACTTTCTTAAACACATCTAACATTACGAATATAGACGTATCTAATTCCTCCCTTTTTGGAATCCAAAACTTTAAAAAAAAAAAAATCCTTCATTTTTTTATATCTTTTATTTACCATGCAAAGCGATCACACTCCCGAAACCCCATTTTTTTTGCGACTTCGTTTTCCAACTCCTTTGTTGTCCCCTGCCAACTCCACCCCCTCCCCTCCCCTCCTTCCCGCCATGAGACCACGCCACCGTCCTTCCCTCAGTCCTCCTCCTCCTTCACGGTCCCTTCTATCCGATCGCTTCCATCTCCTCTTCCGTAACGCCCACAACCTCTTCTGGCGTCCCCTCTCTTCCTCTCGCGTTCTCTTGCTCTCCAGAAAATCCGCTCCTAACCTCTAGCACAACAACCCTTCCTCTCTGCGCAATCCCTCCTTTTTACTCCTCCCTCCGTCCCTCCCCCACCCTCTCTTTCTCTCCCTCTCTCCCTCTCTCTCTCTCTCTCCCTCTCTCTCTCCCTCTCTCTCTCTCCCTCTCTCTCTCTCCCTCTCTCTCTCTCTCTCCGCCCCCGCACTCCACAAAGCTCTCTCGACCTCCTGGCTCAACAGCCACTACGCCACCTGCTGTGCTGTACGAGTCTTAAACCCCTTCTTTTCGCCAATCGTCTTTCTCACGTCCTATTCCACTCTCGGCTTTACTTCCCTCCTCCACATCCTTTATCCCTTCTCTCGCACAACTCATCCCTCCCTTATACACAAAAAAAAACTCCAACCCTCCCATTTTCTGTCGCTCATAAATCCATCCAACTCTTTCACTCTCTCCCTTCCATTCCTCTCTCTCTCTCCGTTTTTACCTCTCTCTCCACATCAACTCTCCTCACACACATCTCCATTCCTTTTTTTTTACCCCTTCCTCTCTACCACTTCTTTCTCTATCTTATATACTGCATTCTCTCTCTCTCCCCTCCTTCCCCTCCCTGCTTCCGCCCTCCCTCTTTCCCTCCCCTCTCTCTCCACCCTTTTTCAACCTCTTACCTCTCCTGTTCTGGGAAACCATCCAGATGCCGAGCGCACGTATAAAGCCAAACCGCTGAACCCTGAAAGTCTATATGTGACTCCACTCATCCACCCATTCCGCCCGGAAACCCTTTATTTCTTTCCTCCCTCTCCCCCTCCTCCTACTTCTACCCTCTTTTTCTCTCTCTCTCTATCGTGTTCTCTCTCTCTCTCTCTCTCTCTCGTATCTTTCTCGGAAAAGAATATCAACCGAGTGCCCATGTATTATTTTTTTTTGTCTTCTGGAGTGAGCTAGTTCTACGTTCCAACATTTTCCGTTGGCCCACCTCTCCTCTTTGCGTAGACGTCTTACTTTTTAACATTCCGATGTCGGTAATTTACTGTTATTAAGGTTTGGATTAACGAAGGAAAACTTAAAGAGAAAAGAGGCGGATGACGTGACGTTAACTGGGGTATATTTATCGGGGGTACTGAAGCGGGTCTTAGCCTTCGACTATAACGTGATATTTTTTAAAAAGGTTTGATTATTAATACGAATGCACCTGTCTGATCGTGGTTCATAGGTTTTTAATGCCTCGCCGGGATGATTGTCGGAGGGAATGTTTTATAGATGTTTTTTTTGTGTCGAGAATTATACATGTTTCTATCCTTAAAAAAAAAAGAAACACGCCAAACTTTTCGAATAGGATAGATTTAGACTGTGTAGTTGAAGGGCGTGGGAGGAAGGTCGTAGTTGTAACAGCTTGCTCCTTTCCCTTACCCTCTTACCCTCTTCTTTCTGCGTCTACCTCTACTTCCCACTCTCCTCCGTTTCTTTCCTTAGTTCTCGAAGTGTGCTCTCTCTCCTATTTATTTTCAGTTTCCTTTTCCTTCCTTTTACCGCTCTCGTATCCAAAACAACGTCACTTCTTTTCAAAAAAAAAAACAGCTGAATTTTGAGGGATAGCTATGCACGATTTGAGAATGTTTCTAAAACGCAAATAAACAAACTGGCAATCCTTTGAAATATTTTTGAATGTATTTAAGTAGCTATTCGGTATCTTTCCAACAGCGATCACGTTGGAATTTGATATTATCGTAAGATCCACAGTTATTCCACACTTATTCATTCGCGGGGTAGAGTTTCTTTCGTAACGCGATTATACAGATGGATTATTATGGCATCACGTAAACGTTCAGGAAATAATTCTGGCCCGTCTCTCGCATTCCTCTTCCCTTTTGTTTCCTCTATCTTATACATATATAATAGAGCACGGTGAACCTTATCCAAGTCGTCAGGAAAGTAGTTGGGCGTGCCCATGAATACGAAACACCTTTCGCCTCGGATTCATCGATTAGGCAAAAG
>JAXCHB010000435.1:347500-443253 GCA_036926305.1 Uropetala carovei
ATAGAGAGGAATGATTGGAAAAGGTGTATGAAGAAGAGGATAAGAACTGGAGGAGTAGGAGAGGGAGAGTAGGAGAGGGAGAATAGGATAGATAAAGAGGGAATGAAGAGAGGGAAAGGTGGAAAGAGAAAGGGGAGAAATTTGTCAGAACGAGGAGGGGCCTGTAAAGAGCAGGCGAGTTAAGAATGAAAGGAGAGAGGGAGAAATAAATAGCGGGAAGGGAAGCAGGAAGACCGACGAAAAAAAGAGAAGGTAATGGTGGCAGGAAACGGTAGAGAATGATTTGAATGGAGTTGAGAAGGGAAGCGGGAAGTAGGAGGAGCGGTTGGGAAAACAAGAGAAGAAAGGGTGAAGACTAGGGAAAGGAGGTAGGAGGTGCTGCACTAGTGAATGGAGTGGTAAGACGTGAAAAGGAGAAAGTCGGACGGCCTCGAGGTGAGAGATCGGGAGGAGGAGAAAATGAGAGGGAAAGGTAGAGATAGAGGAAGACTAGAGACGAAGGTGAACAGAGGAGATGGAGAGGCTGAGAAAAGTCGAGGAGCTAATGTGGAGGGCAAAAGATAGAGAGAGGGGGAGAGAGAGAGGGAGAGAGAGGGAGGGGCGAGAGACGGGAGAGGGGGAGAGAGAGGGAGATTGAGAGAGAGTGAAAGAGGGGCTCGAGGCGGCGGAATGGGCTTTCTGCAAATTAAATTCCTTAACAACTATCTTGTTTATTTCTAAAAACCGCCGGGGTCTCTCTCTTTTTTTAAATATGGCCAAAATTTCGCTTTGAATCGAACCTAGCTGTTCGTGTTAATAACTCAGTTCTCGTTTTGTAAATCAAACGAATTAACAATTTCTCGGTCCTTGCGTATTGATATTCCTTCGGTCTCATCTCGTTAATTCCACGTTGAAGGCAAAAGCAGAAAGATTTTCGCCGGAAATTCTACCGTCGGAAATTTTTGTCGAGATATATGTTTAAACATTTATGTTTCCGAAATATAGTGGTAATTAAGTACATCCTTCGTTAACTCGCCTATCTACGCAGGCAACGAATCATGGGCGAGCGTCAATATTTCAGTTAGGCAGAGAGGTATTATTTTTGGTCAGGAATAACGGGACTTTTCGGAGGAACGGTTAAAATTGCAGCGGAGAGTGGTCTAAAGAATATAAGTAATGGAAAAGAGAGAAAATTCAGGGATGCAGTTTCTAAGACACTTCTTCCACTTAGCCGTATTAGGGGAGGGGGGGGGGGGGGTAGGGTTGTGAAAATTCACAGTGTAAATGGTACGAAATAACATAACGATATCCGTAGATGGACATCATGGCAATGAAATTAAATTACATATACAATTATGAAAATATAACCTATATTTAAACTGCAATTCATCAACAGAAGTGTGTGAAGGGCAGACATAGAGAAGGAAAGAGTGTGAGAATTATGAGCTGTGGGATACGGTGTGAGGAAGGAATGGCAATAATGGCAATAAGATACCGAGGAATAAGGGGAAAAAAGTTTGACAAAATCGCGGGAGTAAATTGAAATAGATAAAGAAGAGAAAGGAGAAAAAATGTGGAAGATGAGGAGGATAAAGTAAAGGGTTTTTTTTTAAAGGGGGATAAGGAAGGCGACTTGGAGTTTTTTTAATGGGCAAAGAGAAAGGAGGTATGACGGGGACAAGTTTCAGGGGTCGTACGGAGGGACGAACTTTAAGCTCCAGATATAGGCTTGTGGTAACGCCAGAACTGGAAAAAGGAGAGAGAGAGAAGAAAGAGGAGGTGAACTGTCCGAAGTAGTAAAAAGAACTCATAAAAAGGGCGAGATAGTTTGGCGCGGTAAAGGGCACGTGGGGGGCGTGGAGGGGGAGGGGCGGGGGGAGCGGGGAATGTCGCGTGAGTAGGGAGTGGAGAGGGAACGGGGTGAGGAAAGGGGGAGAGGAGGCCGACGTGAATCGGGGAAGACAGGATTTTTGATCCGGGGTGTTTGTCTGTATCGGGGAAATTTTTAGAGAGCTTTGAAAACACAGGAATAAGTGCCTTTCCCATTCATTCCCTCCATCTCGCCAGGACCGTAAATCAGTTTTTTTACACCAATACAGCGATAAAACATTCTTTGTCTTCTTTCTCGTTCCACCCGCTCCCTCTCTCTCTCTCTCTCCCTCCGCTTTTTTTTTACGATTTCGACCGCGGAAAGTGCCTTTTCCATTATACAATATTTTAAGTGATTAAAATTTTTGCCTTCAGCGCCAGGAATACGTTCTCACTATCCTTTGGATTTAAAATGGTTGCAATTTTCGCGGACGCGGATTACTAAGAATAATGGTTGATTTTATTTATTTTTTCTCTACAGATTGTGAATATTTGTAATCTCATTGGCAAACATTGGCGTCTCTTGTTCATGCTGTGAAATATTATTGCCAGTTTATTAATGGCGAATGTTTAAATTCTTAAATTTTATTCTGACGTTTTACCTCATATATTATTCGTTAATGTCTGTCCGAAATGTTAGTACAGAGAGTCTCCGAGTTACGTATGGGTTACGTTCCTGAATACGCTACGTAACTCCAATTATACTTATGTCGGAATTGCACTTGTGAACCTAACATAATTACACTTTGGCGTAATAGTTTTACCCTGCTTCTTCGTTGCACTACCGCCGCTTTTTTCTTGCGATAAGCTTTTGCCCCACATGGCTGTAATGAAAATTAACTTAAAATATGCAAAGTTATGGAACACACACGTTATAGTCTGTTCACTATATTAAGTCCCTTGACGCCACCTAGCAGCAGCCAATAGGAGACGGTTCGTTTGTGAAGGTAGTGGGGGGAACTCAGTGTTACTCTTGCTCTCGAAGCTTTCACATCGGTATGCGTTGCCATTTCTACCGCCGCTTCCTTGCTGTTGCTGTTCGTGATTGGGTATCTGTCCTCCCGCGCGAAAGTTGTGATGGGCGATAGAAGGGGAAACGTTCGTGATTGGCTACTTGCTCTATGAAGGTCAAGAGACTTAAGAAAGTGAACAGACTATAACAAGACGAGACTGAGTGAGCGAAAGAAAGCAGCTGTGGGTTGCTGGGTACGCTACCCACTGCCTTACTCCATTACTACGCGACAAAGTAGTTCTGTGTAAGGAACGTAGCTGCGTAAAATAAAATATTCGCACATCGCATACTTCTAATATTTTTTAATGGGGTACCTACGTAAGTACGAGTATACGTAGCTCGGGTACAACGTAACTCGGGGACCGTCTGCATGTGTATAACTTTAGTATGTGTATGTGGAGGAATTTAATTGACACACGATTTATAAAGTATGAAAAGTTGGAATGTTAAACAAACAATAAATTAGGTATAAAAACTCTGAGTCATGAATGAGGTGTTCGTCCATACGCTTTTAGAGAAAGCATTATTTTTAAATCTCCCGATACTTTTCTTTCGGCGGCCCATTGAACTGCCCATTTCATGACAAAAGGCAATTTCAAACATCCTGCGAATTTCACGAAAAGCAAAGTCTTTTTATTCGTCGTTTAAAGTGGACATGGGAACCAAAAAAAAATGAAAACATTTCCAAAGATATACCGACAAGCACTCCAAAACACGCGCGCACACGGTCGAAATGTGCTTTTTTCACGCTTCCATATCTAGCGATCGCCTCCGTTTAGCCGTTGACGTCAGCTCTCGTCTGTCCCTAAGGATCGACATGAATGTTTATTTTCCAAAGATAATCAGCCCGATTACTCTCCCATTTTCCAGTTTCGCGTTAACTACATGTGTGTGCGTGCGTACATGTATAGATAGTACTGTTGTATCTTGTGAAATGCGGGGACAACTCTCTTGGAAAGGGCCTCGTTGGGCAAGTATAATGGAAATCATCGCCTGTTCGTAGAAGCTTTTTCACATCTGAAACGCGTAAAATTCGGTACGCACCTAGGACCACATATAAGTACATTTCATACGTATTAATTGACATATCGTATAAACCATTTGTAATCAAATCCTCGTTTAGGCGAGGATTACCGTGTGTGCCAACCATATACATACATACACATAAGTATATATACACACACACACACATACTTGTGGAAGAGGAAAGGTAAATGAGGGTATTTAGGGCAACTAGGTGTTGAAGGAAACCCAGTGAGCACTTACCGGAAGGAGAGCCGCTGGGGTGTCGTAGAGACACATTTGTAGACGTTCAATTGCAGGATTTTATTGTTAATAGTATATTGTATAAATTTACTTATCATGAAAAAATCAAAAAGTTCTTTATAATTTAACGTGAAAAAAATTTGTTAATGCTTGTTTGCATTTGAAATTGCGATCGCTTCTTTGCTGCAAAATCACGCCATATTTTCAGAAGCAGAATATCAGTTGGTGTTGCTTCTTCCTGCTGTTCTATATAGCGTAGTGCTATCTCAAGGGCAGCTAGTCCTTCAGTATGAATCACCCTTTCTTCTTTGATGTCACGTATCTCACCTTCATCACTGTTTTCGCTGTCTGCTTCTTTGTTCACCATCTCAATTATGGAATTGTCTGTGATTTCGTACTGTTCATCTTGGTCAAACCATTCTCTTAAGGCATTCTCATCAGAATATTCACATCCTGGCAGTTGTTTGATCAGGCTGGTCAAGTTCTCACACTCATTGTCTTCTGCCATCTTGTCCTGGACTTCAGTGTTCGTCAGCACCTTTCTCCATGACTTTACTAGAGTTTCAGACGACAGTTCAGCTATCCAATATAGAACATCCTTCACATTCATTTTCTTCAAGTAGACGACGATACTGTCTTCTTTCGCTCCTGTTTCAAGTAACGATTGCAACAACTTTCGTCGAAATTTTCTTTTTAAACACTCCAAAACACCCTGGCCCATCGGTTGTACCAAACTGGTGACATTAGGTGGTAAGAACATAGCACGAATACCATCGCTAGTCAATTCTTCTTCATTTGGATGGGAAAGTGCATTGTCTAATGTCAGTAGAGCCTTACAAGGAAGATTTCTCTCTCTCTCTCTGTGTTTCTGGAACGAATTCTTTTAAAAAAAACACTGTTTGAACAGCTCACAGTCCATCGAAGAGCTTTTCTGGACTTTTTTTATACTGGCAAGACCGTCAAAGAAGTGTGTTTTAAGGTCCGGGGTTTAGCCGATTTGCCAACTCATACAAGAGGCAATTTGTGATATCCGAAAGCGTTACAGAAAGCAAGTGTAGTCACCCTTTCTTTGCATTTTTTGTGACCCGGAGCTGCTGTTTCTTGGCGAGAAGCTAGAGTTTTATGTATATGGAAGCATTATATAGATAATCCTATCTTATCACAATTGTACAGTTGGTCAGTTGTAACATTCTCATTTTCTATGAGGCTTAGTAACTTATTTCGGAACGTTTCAACTGCTTCTGAGTCCGACGAAAATTTTTTCTCATAAATATTCAGTTGCCGCATCCCATACCTTTTCTTCCATCTGTCTAACCAGACTACGCTAGCAGTAAAGTCGCTATCACCGTCTTGAAGTTGTTTCTGGAAATTAAGTGCTTTTTCTTGGAGCATTAGTCCTGTGATTGGGCTTCCTTTCGATCTCCGCTGTGAAAACCACAGGAACAAAGCTTCACTGGTTTTATCGTATTGAGTTTTCTTCATGGTTTTTTGGGAAATCGAGGCAGTTATCGCCTCGGACTAAACGGAACCTCGATCGAACGGGACTCGAACTATCGAGACTGTACTGTATGTACTATGTATGTGTGTATATATGCATATATATACACGTGTTTATATTATATACTATGTATGTATGTATGTGTATATATATAAAATATAATATAAACACGTGTATACATATGCATATATATATATATGCATATGTATAGACGTGTTTATATTATATAATACACACATTTGCAGACGTAAATGTGATCGGTCGTCATACATTTCGTCTATAGTCAAGGAAAAATAAACAGCGGCGCATACTTTAGGTGTATAGCCCCCTTCACCCCTCCCTCCCCCGCCGATCCTTCTCGCGATTTCCATCCGCTCTTTGGCCTCCGACAGCATTTCCTTGTCTCGCACTCGTAACATTTATATTACATTCTACCTTTTCTTCGCATGCTTTTTGCGGCATCTCATACTTTCGTAGAGGGAAGGAGAGCAAGGGAAATGTACGAGAAAGTAAAAAATAGAGAAACGGAAGAAAACAACAAACGCCCGTTTTTCTGAACGTCTTTTTTTTTATTACCCTCCTCACTCTCTCGAGTACGTAGAAAGAGAGAGAGAGAGAGGCGAGATCATCCATCCAGGGAAGAGTGGATGAAAGTGGAATGGTAGCGAGAGAGAGAGAGGGATGATAAAGGTGGGAAGGGAAGAAGATGAAGGGGAGGAGGGTAGTTTTCGGAGTTAGGGCGGGAGAGAAGGAGAGAAAAGGGGAGTGTGTTTGGTGCTGGGTGTGTATAAGCCACGCGCGTCACCCTCCCTCCCTTCCTCCACCCTCTCTCAACCCTCCCTCCTTTTTTCCTCCACCCGCCCCATCATTTCCTCTCCCATTCTATTCCGCCGCCTTACACTCCGCTCGGAGTGCATCTTTGCTGGGTATTCAGGGCACGGCGAGCGTATTCGTGGAAAAGCCCAGGATCCTTTGGAAGTTGAATATTTGAGGGAGAACTGAGTCAAAAGCTCTCTCAGGGAGGAGAAAAAGGAGAATGGGGAGGGAGGGAGGGGGAAGACGGTTGGGAGGCAGGGGGAAAATGGGAGGGGCGCGGTAAAGAAGTGGCGTGGTTGTTTTGGTGTGGAGGCAGGGCGGAGGAGGAGGAGGGGGGTTTGTGCCCCTCTATACTCCACCGTCGTAGGGTGGTGGGCGCACTTGGCTTGGTGGTTTATACTCTTTCGGGGTGAGGCGACGCTGAAAAGTTATAAGGAAAAGTAGGG
The DNA here is from genome assembly GCA_036926305.1 of Uropetala carovei. Classification (NCBI taxonomy): domain Eukaryota; kingdom Metazoa; phylum Arthropoda; class Insecta; order Odonata; family Petaluridae; genus Uropetala; species Uropetala carovei. The sequence continues at coordinate 354,387 of JAXCHB010000435.1, forward strand.
ATAGGAATGTGGGAGGAAATGGGAATAGGGGTAGGTGGGATGGAAAAAATTGGGAGGAGAGGAGGAGGAAGGATGGAGAATACAGGAGAGAGAGAGAGAGAAAGAGAGGGAGAGATGGGAGTGAGGTTGGAGAGTTTTCTGATTCAGAATCGGTAAAGGTAGATTTAGAGGACGGAATGCGTTCGCGCGGAAGGAAATGAGCGAAGCGATTGAGTCGGATGGAGAGAGAGAGAGACTGTGACAGGAATGAGCGAACGTGGAGGAGGTGGATCGGTTTTAACGTGTTGAATGGAGGGCGATAAAGATGGATGAGAAAGAGGGCACGGGTTTTATAAGAAGGTTGCATCGGAAGGACCAAGGAGTACTTGGGTTTTTTAGGTGCGTCGACAGCTAAGGTCATTTTGCACCGTCAAATTCTTTCAGAGAAAATCAACATACATCACAACATCCATGCCCGAGGCGGGATTCGAACCCGCGACCTTTGTGTTAGAAGGCAGGCGTACTGCCTACCAGTCTAACCCGGCCGGCAGGAGTAAGGAATCAGGAAGTAAAGGAAAATAGGCGAAGCAGACGATGAACTAGTCTGAAAAAAAAGGGAGCCATTTTTTTTCTGTTTAACAATTATAAAATACCCTTTAAGAAGTTGATATTAGCGAGATGATGGTGATCCTGTATTTCAATAAACTTATCATGTCTAAAGGAGAAACATAAGTTGCAAATTTCAATTTAGCAATTTAGATGAGCTCTATAATTCTCTTTCGCATCTAATGTATTACTCGCTATATCGTGAGATCGTGGAAAAATAAAATGCGGAATGTATTCAGGTGCCTGCTACACGAAGGATGAAGCACAGGATAAAGTGCGTCACGCGTCTAATATAAGAGCTTTTAGATCCCTTCCAAATGAGAAAGTTTTCCAGGCGAAGAGCGTAATATTGGAACAAACTCAGTAGTAGACGAGAATAATGGTACAGAGGAATCCAAATAGGGCTGAGAAGGACGCGCCAGAGTCGTGGAAGTTTTTTTTCTCCTCACGGCGCTCTCAAAAGTTGCGTACGCCATGACTAGCGAAACAAAGGTTATCCCCGCTTTCAAAGGCATACCTTTAACACGCTGCACGCGCGAGAGTTTCGTTCAGTGCTTATTCCGAAAGGTTATCATCGCTTACAATTGGGATAAGCGCATCTCGTGTCGGGTAGACAAAAGGACTTTTACGTATTTAAGAGCCAAATTCGCGCGCAACAATTTCCGTCTTTTTTCCGCCCTCTCATTCTTCTCTTGCGCCCGCATTCCCCGCGCGACATCCTCTAGCGTGATATTTTCGGGAGAGAGAGAGAGAGCCCTACTAAAACTAAAAGGACGGGCGAAATCCTTTCTTGCAAAACGGGACTTTTGTTCGTTGCTTCGAGATGGCGAGGGGTGGTGGTGTTCAAGAGCCGCGCACGCAGCAAAAAGGAGGAGGACCGGCGCAGGAACAAGGAGTCCCTTCAGTCGTGTGCATTACGATGCAGCTGATTGCATTAACCCGGCTCCGCCGGAGATTACGTGGGATAGCGCGCGACTTAATAGTATACCGACCCGAAAAGGGTTTCTCCATTGATGCGCGTACGTTTTACTTCAAAAAAATAAAAAAGAAAGGGCAAAATGGAACGATGTTTGCGACAGAGAGAGAGAGAGAGGAAGGAAGGGGCTGCAGAGAGGAAGCTTTGTAAAAGACTTGAATTAAACCGTTCGCTCACTCGCTCGCTTTTGGAAGGTTCTCTCGATCAACGGGTGATGCAGCTGGAAATTCTTGGATCGTGGAGAGGAAAGGGGACGAAATAAGACTTCGCTAATTAAATATCAGTTGAAATTCGTTTCGGGCTAATGAAGGAAATGATCAAAGCGCACGCTTGAATACCTTAGCTGTAGATTAATTCTGAGAAATAACCGGTGGAGAAATGCCTCCTCCGGTGCATCCGAATGCCACGCTTGTTGCAATTAAATACTTCGCGAATAGGAGACTTGAATCGTAACGATATAGGAAGGAGAAGAGGGTATATGAAATGGGGGAAGGTGTTTTGATGTAATACGTTACGTGGAAACACAAAGGAAGAAGACAGAAAATAGATAATAAAGAATGAATAGAACGTAAGTAGAGAGAGAGAGGAAGAGACTTACGGACGAGAGAGGGAGGACAAAATAATAATAGAAAGAAAAAAGATGAAAATAGGATAAACGCTATATTAACTAGAGGAAGGAAAGAATAAATGAAGATAATGTAATACAAATAAATACGATTCAGTCCCCGTTGTTCGTCTCTTGAAAATAAATAATTACTTCTCGGTTACATGTGTTGTTTTTCGAAAAAAGCTATTCGTTTTTAACAACTTTTATTTTCATATTAATTTTGATCAATTTGAAGCAAGAAAAAATACATCTTTAACTGCAATACACTTTTAACTTCGACGATATTTCTCAAAAAATCTTCGATTGCCTTCAGTTCGTTATTTGATTGCTACAATTTTTCTCCCACTTACGATTACAAAAAGTATTCAGTGCTGGCAGCCCCATATCCTTTCAACAACTTGCGTATTTGCTCTTGAGTTTTGGCCGACAAAATAATGACTTTGTTCAGCCAACACAACCAAAACCAAAGAAACCCTGTCCAGCCAAACTCCAACTAATCCAAGCAGTCTTCAAAGCGACCCAAAGTCTCTCATATAGCCAAAAATAAGTTAGAAAACCAGATTCTTATTTCGGAAACGGTGGCTGCTTGGTAACACGTACCACGCATCTGTTTTTTTTAGACTTTTTATGGCTGTTGGAGATACATTTTTTTCACTTTGTTAACTCGGCCATAGGAAGAGACCGATAATTCTCTATGGAATGAAATTAGAGTTAATTGTATCGTCGATGGTAAACGGGGGCAACAAAATCCTTGGTTCCGTGTCCACCACTGGTGAGAGTTACGCATAAACTAATCCATCATTAAAAGATGCATATTTATTATTAAATGGACTAGTTGCACTGGTAGGTAGTGGACTTGTCTTCTAACACAAAGGTCGCGGGTTCGAATCCCGCTTCGGGCATGGGTGATTCGTCTCAGGATTTTTTCCCCTACCTGCAGACAAGCCTTAGGCTTTGCGGTGAAGGCATCATTTTTAAAAAAATATAGTAAATAATTTGCATTAATGAATGAATATTATTATAAAATAATGTTTAAATTTTCATCAAATAGTCCGTCATATTAGTAACACTTTCGCCGTCGGAATATATAAACCATGTATTTCATGTAATCAAGTGATTGTTTTGTCCCATTGTTTGTCGTGTTCCTTAGGTAAGCATCCCCTACGAAAAACAAAGGAGAAAATGACAAATGCAGAGAGAATAGCGGCTGGAGGTTGATGAAAAATTGAAAATAGAAACAAAGAGACCTGAAAGGAAATCAGAGAGAAAGAATCGAAGACGAACAAGATAAAAAGAAAAAAGCGAGGTCAGCAGCAGGATGACAATCGAAAGAGAGGCGTGCGTGGAAAACTGATCAAGGGTAGGCAGAAATTAGGCACAAAACGAGATAATGTGGGAGCGGAGAGGACGGAAAATCCATGGAGGAAGAGGAAGTGAAACAGAGGGAGAAAGATCGGCGGTGATATATCAAAGAATTTCTCCCCTCACGCTGTCAAGTGGCCATCGGTGGCCATTCAAATCAGGATTTATGCGCGGGGCCTCTTCTTTTTTCTTTTTCACCCCCCATCAACGTCCCGGCATTGCGTTGATTGTAGTTTTTTTTCGATATAACGAGGGTTTCTGATTTTTGGCAAACGTCGAAATTCGCAATCATGAAAGCGCCATGGTTTTATTCGCTCGGTTCTAGAAATTAAATTATTTCAGTTGATGAAGCCCGGAATTAGAATGAAAGTCCTAGAGTTAATTTTGCACGCATGAGTTTTGTAATTTTCTCTTCTTTTTTTTATTCCGTTGCGTGGGATAATTTGCGGCGGACCTCGCGTCGGACGCAGCATTAATAACCACGGTTCGTTTCTCGTTTGTTTGTTTTTTTTTACTCGAAAAAATCAAATTTCGAATGTAACTCGTCAACCGGTCTAAATTGAAATTCTGTCAAAAACATCCCCCTTCGATGTTATGTAATTATTATATTATTCCGTCCGAATATCGTCGAAAGGGTTAAGATTCGAGTGCTCGTATGGGGAGTTAAAAAACCCGTCGTAAAAAGAGCTCGCAAAAATTACAACATGGCGACGTTTTCGTGCTTTCTCTTTGTAAAAAAATCGCGACGCGAATTATGAGTCGCGTACGCGGTTATGTTTAGATTCGTTTCCAATCGAAACGCTATGTCGATATCGAGGGCCAGTTTTGTGTTGTTTTATCGGGAAAAAGTATATTGTATAAAAGTTAAAATCTTATTTTTGTAGTGATTATATGGCGTATAATATAGTTCGCTATGGATTTTATTTATTTGCTCGCGCAATCGTCCTTCGGCAACTTTTTTTCTCTTTCATTTCCATTTCTTAATCCGATTGCCGTTTTGAAAGACTCTCGCATACGTTTCTCCGCCGCCACTCCAAGTCTCCGGTCCATATCCGTTTCCCTCACAACCTCAATGGTTCTTTATAATACGGCTTTAGAAACGAGGGAGAGAGGGCGATGGGGGGAGGGGAGGAGGAGGGGGGGACGAAGAGGGAGACCGCGCACGCCCGTCTTCAGCCGTCTGCAAGGAGCGTCCAAAACCCCAGCCCAACCACTCTCCTCCAAGAACCCTTTCATTCCCTCCCACATACATTCCCAAGTTTCTCCAAAACTTCCCTCTCTTGTGCACCCTCCCTTTTCTTCCTCTCCCCCACCTCAAAAGCAACTTCCCCTCCTCCTCCTCCTCCTCCTACCACTCCGTTTTCCCTGAAACTCCCTCCCGAATCCTCGCCCCGAAACAAATCCCCGTGTGATGGCGGGAGTAGTTTCCGATTCGGGGAACCGGCGCTTTCCGTCTGTGTAGGCCGTTTCGTGCCACAATTGTCTTCAGACTCTACGAATCGCTTTCTCGTCCAAACTCCCCATACTCCTCACGTCCTCCTACCCTCCCCCATCCCCTAACTCTCCTCCTTCGGGGCTAAATGGTCTCGCGTCGCTGGATCTTCCGCATTCGGGGAAGTGTCGTATCAGGATCCCCAGCATATCCCTTCTCCCTTTCCCTATCCTTACCGTGTTTCGTATCCCTCCTTCTGCTTCTCTCTCTCTCCCCTTCCCTCTCTCAAGACACCCTACACCCGAAAGGAAGCAGATGAAACACGCAGTGTGTGTGTGTGTGCGCTACCGAAGGCGTAAGAAGAGGCGCTTGTGTATTAGGCAGGAGAAGGAGGAGGCGAGACCAAGTATTCGCACAAATTCCTCGGGGGGATAGAAAAACAGCATCCCGTCTCCTTAGCGGGTCCATCTCTAAGCCTTCTTGCTCGAGGGAGAGAGAATGGGAAGTGTTGGAGGGTGGGGTGAGAAAGAGAGGGAGACTACCCGCTGCGTGTTTGTGTGTGTGTGTTTGAAGGGAGGAGGGAATAAGGGGGGAGGGGACACCCCGCAACGATTTCGGCCAAATCGCTAAAACTTCTCCGTTCCTCCCTCTCTCTCTCTCTCAACCGGAGCCTTTCTCTCTCCTACCACTTTTTTCCTCCTCCTATTCTCCTCCCTTTCCCTTCTCTCTGTCTCTCATGTCCTACGCCCAACTCGACAAAAAGCTCTTTCCCCACTTGCCAAAGTCTTCTTCGACTTCATCTCCGCGCTTTTTTTTTACCCCCTCCCTCCCTCCTTTACTCCTCCTTCTCACTCCTTCCCCTCCTCCTTTCCTACGCAGGAACGTTCAGTCTTTTTTTTTGCGCCCCGTTTCCGCCGACACGATCTCCTTCCTGGTCAAATTTTCTTTTCCAGGGTAAAATGTTTTAGAGGAGGAGTAGGAGGATGAGTTTTTCTTTATTCCTCTCTTTCTCTCCCTCTTTGGTTGTTGGAGTGAGGAGATGCATGTAAAAGGCTGGAGGGAAGGGTTTTATAAGGTTCTATTTCTTTCTTTCTCTCTCCCCCTCTCTTTTCCCAAGTTAAGTCGGCGTAATGGGAGAAGGTGCCGCGCGTTATACTTCCGCTCCATTCTCTCTTTCTCACACTCACCGTGCGTCGCTCCCTTTTCTTGGTTCGGTTTATTGAACGCTGTTTAAATTGGGAGTGTACTTATCTTCGCGTGCGACAAATCCAACTTTTTTTATATATATGTAGTCGTGCAGCGTTATTTCATTTTTCTCTTTTTTTTATCGGTCGTAAAATTTGGAATGTTTTTGAAACCGATCCCTTCTCGTATATAATGCAACTGTTAAAAAACTTCCAGTTTAATTGTATTCTTTTTCGTGCTATTTTCGTTTTTGGTGTTTCTATAGCATGTTCTCTTAAGCTTCGCTTTTATGTAGTTGTCGAATGTATATGTCACGGGTAAATTTTTTTGGTGAGTTTTGCAGTTTATCATACGTAGATATTCATTTTTATTTCTTTACTTTTATGTTCGGCATGTATAATTATTTTTATGCTACAATAAATGAAATAATAAATAAATATCTTTAGAATAGTACGTATAATCATAAAAAATGGAAGTGTGCCGTTAAACTGAAATGGTTAGTTTCGGTAAAAAGAAGCTTCTGCTATGCTTGTCAGTACTAGCTAAATTAACGTATAAAGGGAAAACAAATCGATAGTGTATTTTGCAAAAATTAATGCGGCGGGCCGCGTTGGAAGTTGCCAATTCTTCCGTCGGCCGGGTTAGAGTTTCAATCGGAAGTATCTATATATTCTGAGGTGCCATTTAAGTGAAAGTATACTCTAAATGAGGTTTTTATGGTAAAAATTCCGATATTAAAAGTTTTGTTAGCAAATTGTTTATAAAAATGTATGAATTTGTGCGTTAAATTTTTTGAATTTCTTTTTCATCACGACATCGCGGGCCACGCAAAAACCCTTCGCGGGCCGTAGTTTGGACACCACTGACCTAAAGGATAGCTAGGTTCTTGATTACTTCTTTACGATCATTTGATATCGTTATTTGGTTCACAGAGGTAGTCTTTTGTTCTCTTTGAAAAAATATTTCTTTCTTTACTTTCCTTTTGTATATTGTTTTACGTAAAAGCGAAAAAAAAGTAAACGGATATCTTAGATACGTATAGGCTATTCGATACTCCCACATAATCGCTATGTAGTGAAGTATCGGAATTTTAGATAGTGTTAGAGAAAGTGTAAGGAGTAGAGCGAGAGAGAGAGAGAGAGAGAGGGAGAGAGAGAGAGGGAGGTTTATTTGAAAAGGAATGAATAAGGTAGTATTTTCGCGATCATATATTGCACACGCGCACAAAACCACTTTTGCGACGGGAAATAGATTTTGGTCTCGATAAAACCATGGATAAAACGGTGTAAGGCTTTGTTCGCTTGCTTCTCGAAAAGTACGTGCAACGTGATTAATTTCTTCGGATGAATCGAAATAAAGAAAAAAGTGTTAAAATACGCAAAACTTCTTCATAACGTATCAGCATACTTGATATAGTATTTTTGAAAAGAGATTCTTTTTTTTAAAAAACCTATTAATGTATTGTTTATAAAAGTATACGTTGGTAAATTCTATATATTGCATAAATATGCAATATAAAATATGTAATTCTTAGAATGATTGCAATTTAATATGTAATTAGTCATTATCGAGGTAATTTTTATGTTATTGTGATATGAACAACTGGTTCGACTTTTTATAAATAATAGTTGAACTGTAAATTTGTCAAATAAATAATAACCGATCACTTTCGCCCTATTAATCATATTATAGTCAGGCGTTTTTGTCTGGGATTGTTTGCGGGATCGTAAGTTAAATTTAAGTTTCAGCACAGTCACTTTGAGCAGATTTATAACGAGCTACGGCCTATAAATCACCTTCGTTCAGAAAAAAATTCTCACTAGCATCGTTCATTTGTTAAGAAATTATACTTCAGAGATGCGAAATTTAAAAAAATAACAATTAACATCATCATTATCGCGTGCATTTCGAACAATTTTTTCTTTTTGCGCCATTTTTAAGAAGCGATTGATTTTTTATTGGTTGGCAACACAATGTTTCTCACTATTTACACGGGTGCCATAAGACCTTCCAGGAGACGGATTCTCTAGAACGTATCCCATCAAGAATTCGATAACGTCAATATTTCGGGTGATATCTATTTTTTTCCTCCCGTATGAAATTGCATTTTTTTTTTTAAAAATAACCCCGTTCGCTTGCGAGGAAGAAAATCCGTTCTTAATATCGCTTCGTTTTATTTTGAAGACGTTGCGATATTAAACCCGTCTATCAGTTGAGTTAATTTTTCCTGTTTTGCTGTAGATTTCAATTTTACATTGGTCCCGGTTCCATTTTCAATTTCGAGGAAAAACAATTTTCTTGCGGAGGAAGGCTCTTTTCGAAGATATTGCTCATAATAACGGAAACCCGTGCGGTAAAAAAATTTAATTCTTGGCAATAATAAAAAACGTATTACGATTTATTCCTACTTTAACGGGAGTATACTTGTATGTCGATAAATTGAATCTTAAGCTTAACGATAAAACAGTACAAACTGAACGCTGTCGTACAGGAGGTCGATATTAATTTACCACCCATCAAAAAATCTTTTTGGAAATAATATTAGCTGTTTGACACCTAACTTCGACAGCCGTAAAAATTAATAAGTAATGATTTTTCATGGTTACCATTTTTATCTCGACCTCGGTAGATTGCGATTAGCGTGTCTGGCTTCTAATGTTAGAGCCGCTGGTTCGAATCCTGCCTACGTGCTCTTCGTTGTCATTACGCATACTTTAGAAGACCGGTAACGTCTTTTAAATAAGCAAATGCGAGGAATATTTCATATAATACGTACTATTTAACTACCGCGAAACAAAAAACAAGCGTCGTTCCGTGCAGGTATACGTACTAAGCATTTTGACGTAATGTTTTTTTTTTTACCATTAAAAAATTAACACTCAAAAGTACGCCGATTTGATAGAATGGTTTTTATTTGTTTTATTTTTTCAAATGACTTCGTTTCACGCGTACCACGGGGAATTCTACGTCCGTATGATCAGGGGAGGAGGAATAATTTAGTGGGACCGCAACGCACTTCTCCCTTCTCCGCCTATGCGACACACGGTATCTCTCCGAAATGTCACAACACTTGTCTTGCGACGCGAAAGCTATCTTCGGGGAGTCCTGACAGCTATGACCTCTGGGGCGTAACGTTAGGGGAAAAGAGAGAGAGAGAGGGAGGGAGTGAAAGAGGAAGGGAGAGAGAGAGAGAGAAAGAAAGACAGGAGGTTGAGTTTTCGAGTGGGAGATAGGAGAGAGAAAGAGAGGGAGAGAGAGAGAGTGTGGTAAGCGATTTGAGGTTAGAGAGCGGATATGTCGCGGCGTCGAATTTCACAGATGGAGATGATGAGTGAAAGGAAGCTAGCGGAGACAGGAGGAAGTCTGTGGGGAAAAAAATGAAGAGGAAGGAAAGGAGAAGTTTTGCGGGAATCAAAGGAGAAGAAAAAAGAGAGAGTAGATAAGAGTGGGGTGGGGTGAGAGTTAAGGGGCGGGGCGAAGATGACTGTATCGAAATCGGGTATAAGAGGTTTCGGAGTAAGTTAAGAGAAAGAAAGAAAGAAGGGTAGCTAGGACGCTTGAGGGGGTTAGGGGAAAAAGACTTTGACATCCAAAACATCTTCCCCACTTCAATTTAGCGTCGTGGCATGTGCGAGAGAGTTCTGAAGGGGGGATTTTTTTCTTCCTCGTTGTTATTTCTTCTCCCTCTTCTTATTCTTTTTTCTCATCCCCCACTCTGAAATGGACTCGGAAATGTTCTTTTTTTTGAGGGAATAACTCTGAAGGGATGGACGGAATCCAGAGTTATTTATATTTTTATGTGTACGTAAATGCATATGCATTTGCGCGTAAATACATACGTATATATATATATAAGTTTGACATTTGTGGGCATATGCACATCCAGTAGCCCGAGTTGAGTTTTCACTATATCCTTCCGGTAGCTATAAAAATGTTCGTGGTGCCAGATTCGCGTTTTGGGTATAAAGCAGACGTCATCAGTGGTGATTCACCGAAAGCAGTTCATAACATTCTTGATTTTCCGTTAAAATTTGCTATCTATGGGTCACCGCTGATGAAGGCTGCTTTGTAGTCATATATACGCGTATCTGGTTTTCCTGAACTTTTTTTGACTATTGTAGAGGAATGTTTAGTTAATCATAACGTTCACTTCTTGGTTACATTGAATAATACATAATGAAATTAATCAAGCATGACGTGTTTTTACCTTACTACGCATGTTGTGAAGCAACTGTTGAATCACCATGTTATTTATTCACGCCTCTAATCGCTACATTTTATTAATCTAGAGATATAAATTATATTTGGATTTAAATAATATTTGGCAATTTTAAATCGAGAATTTCCTTCATCACAAAGGCGCAGGTCCTAAAAAAACGTAACGCCACTTAAAAAAAACCTCGTCTCCATTTTTTTGTTTCCCTTTTCGACGTCCTTTTTTTTTCGAACGGGATTTCGCGTCGTCGCACACTTTTTTTCTCCCCTACGTCCTCCGACGCCCTCTCGCAGCCTTTTTGGACCTGACATCGTGGAAATAAGATCAATTAAAAAGGAAACAAAATTGACGCCGGAAATCCCGCATGAAAAAGCGCACGTCCGAGAAATATCGTCTTAAAAACATGCGATCTGAAAAATTTGGGAGTAATCTTTACATTTACCCCCCCCCCCTTTCTCTATACATTTCTCTTCACCCCGTTCTTCTCAACCGATGCGTTTGACAATGGCTTTTTAGAAAAAAAATTATTTTTGGTCCACGCCAGGCTCTTTTCTCACGCGTGCTCCCACACATACACACAGATATCCCAACCTCTCCTTTCCTCTCTCTCTCTCTCTCCCTCACTTCCCAATTCCCCTGCTCTCTCACCATAATTCCCCTAAAAACCTCTTTCCCCCCCTTTTTTTGGACTCTTTCCCGTCCACCACAGACAGCTGCGTAACCCGAAATAATGTGATTTAGTATCGGCTTCCATGGAGATGGGGGGATGGGTATTTCGGAGGGGGGAGGGAGAGGTTAAAAGGAGAGAGGAGAGAGTGGGGAGGGATAGAGGTTAAGGTTCGGATTGGAATGAGGAGAGGGGGGGGTGGGGAAGAGAGGATGGAGAGATGTTGTAGTGGGATTGAAGGGATGGATATAGAAGGGGAGGATAGAGGTCGGAAAAGAGGTTTATGGAAGAGTGGTCGCTTTTTCCCCTCTTTTTTTTTTTTTAAAAAAAGAAGGAACTGCGAATGTTCGAATAGAGGGAGGAAAGAGAGGAGGTTGTATAGCGGAGAGAAAGACGTTAAGTCGTGGAAATATGGGGTTAGGGAGGTCGCGAGAGAGGCGTGAGTTGGTAGGGTGATGTGGAGGGCAGAGAGAGGAGGGGTTTGGAGTAGGAGGGAGCTCGAGGGAATTCGACGGTGGAGGCGCCTGGGTCCATGGGTGTCGGAGAATACAGAGAGAGAGAAAGTGGCCAGGGATGAAAGTGAAGCTGTGTCGGTGTAGTTGCGTTGATAAAGCCCGGCGTCCCGTAGGGGAATCTCCAGATTTCGCCCGGAGTGGGAGGGTGAGGCGAAATTGCGCAAGATTTTACCTAGGTCACAAACGCTTTAGTTGGAGTAGAGCGAAGCTGGGACTTTTCTCGGGAAATTTACATGCGTAGGATGCGCGTTTACCTTTACGAGAGTCTATATTTGCGGAGGAAATGCTAACGTATCTTGTTAATTTAGCAGTTAGAATACAGTATATATTAACACATGTATTAAAAATTTCTAATACTTTCTTATAATATTACGCATGTTAGAGTATTAATGGTAATCGAAACGATAATAACGGATGTGCTAAAATCTCAAAATTCGCTGTTTCTATATTCACGGTCTTGATTATTGGCAAGTTCTTGTGTACACCGATTTAATATTTCAAGATCTTTCAGTATTTAAGCAGGAGAGAAGTTTTATTTTCTCTAGTTAATCCAAGTTTGTACGTGTGGTTTTCCTACTATTTCGTATGTTTTACATGGAGATGTCCGTACTTTCAGGCAAAGTTTTATCTTTCTTTCGGCTTAAGGTGTTTCTGTTTCCGCGTTTACACAAAAGCTTTAAAAATATCATTTCATATATTGCCTGTACGTCTTCCCAATCTGTATATACTCCCGTCTAAGGACTTTAATTTTGCTCGCGTTTTTTAATCTGGTGGATATTCATCTGTGTTCAGAGTTACAGGAATGAGTCGTATATCATCCCTTCATCAAATCAGTTTTACGAAAGCAGTTAAATATAATTATTTCTCTTATTATTCTAATTGACAGACATTTTGTATTATTTAGACTTCCTAATTCACATACGAATTGCACTTGGTGCGTTTATTCTTATCATTCAAGGACCTTTACAAACGGTCTTAGTAGCAGTGGTCCACCCTAAACCCCCTTTTTGCATAAGCTTTTGATTTTAACATGAGCGGATATGACATTCGCGTTGGTTTCCTGGACCGTAACACCCGCGAATGTTGAGGACCTATCCCATCCGATTGTAGATTAATATTAACTCGAAAATAAAAAGATTTTTAGGTTGCATTATTATTATTAATATAGACGCGAGGAGTCTCATTACGGTTGCCTCGCGATCTCATTCCCCGCCGTCTATTCTAATAAACAGGTGACTGGGGGCAATCGAGAGAGAGAGAGAGAGGGTAAATTACTGCGTGTAAAGGAGATGGATAGGAAGGTTTCGAGGGGTGGCGGAAGAATGAGAAGCGATGTGGGAGATTGGGCTGGGTTGTGGAGATTAAGGCGGAGAGGGCGGGGTTCTGCGGGCGGCAGATAGTAAAGGAGACGATTCTCGCAGGGATGAATATGAGATGGGACTCCCTCAAGCAGGGGGTTTTGACAAGAAAGGGGAAGTAGAGAAGTGGAGGAAGGTGGGAAGGGAGGGGGAGGAGAGAGAGAGAGAATGGAGTTTTGGCCGGGTAATGGAAGCCGGTTGAAGCAGATAATTCTCAGTGTGTCTTTCGCTGCAAGGGATCTGTCACTGTTAAGTAGGGTGAGAGTTACAAATCGCACCGCTCTGCAGAAGAAAAAAAAACGTCGCTGCTTGCCTACCTCCTGCCACCCTCTCTCTCTCTCTCTCTTAAGGGAAGACGAGAAGGGAGGAAAGGGAGAATTTGGACGAATGGGGAAGGGGGAGGGAGAGCGCGTTGGTGCGTTAATTGGAGGTGGGAATTGGGAGCGAGGGAAGAGAGAGAGAGAAGGAAGTTTCAAAAGTGTGCGTGTTTGCGTGCGTGTGTATACTTGTACACCGCGGGGTTGCATTTGTCTCTTTGTAAAAAGGGAAAGAAGAGAAAATGAGTTTTTTCATCTCACTCGGCGGACTCACTCGGAAACTGTTAAAGAGGGAGGGGAATTTGGGGGAGAGTGGGATGGGGGAGGGGGAAGGGACGAGAGAGGTGGATGTTATGAGAGGGGAGAAGAAAAAGAGAGAGACATAGAGAGCTTTATGAAGAAGAGGAGGGGGGGAAGAAAGAGGGAAGAAATAATTGGGGGGGTTGCATGGCAGGGGGGAGGGGTGGTAGAGAAGGGGACGGAGGGAGATATACGGAAGTGTAGGAGAGGTGCAAGGTTTGAAGGGGAAAGATGTGAGGGAAAGAAACAGTGGTTGAGTGCGGATGTCAATGGAAGAATGCTCCGTCCGTCCCGAGATGGGGTTTTGGTATGGCTCTGGCGTATTCAATAATAGACGAGGGTTTGCGGGAGTTGGGATGCGGAGAGGGAAGGGGAGGGAAGGGGAGAGAGAGAGAGAGAGGTGGGTGGGGTGGTTTGGATGGAGGAAGGTTTGACGTGCGCTCCCCGGGGGCAGGTGGAAGGTAAAGGAAGGGGAGGGGGGGAGAGAGGAGGAAGAGACGGGTGAGTGTGCGGGCTTCCCCATCATCCCATGGGATGAGAGAAGGGGAGGTGGAGAGGAAGGGTGGTGGGAGGAGGCGGGTATCTTTGCAGTCGAGAAGAGTGGCGCTTTCCTCCTCCTCCCTCACCCCTTCCCATACACTCTCCATTCCACCTCTCCCCCTTCTGTCTCTCTCTCCCTCTCTTAGCCATCTCATCCCTGCTCATCTGTTGCTGCAGTCGTCCTCCATCGCGTTATCCATTTTGTTCTCTTACAACACGCCGTGCATTTACGGCGTTACGGCGTGCAGAATAAAGGAGAACGTTTCTCTTCCCCTTTTCCACCCTCTCTCTCTTTCTCTTCTTGTTTATAGGGCATTCGAACTGCCTTGCCAGTGTATCGCGTCCTTTTTTCCTCTCTTTCTTTCTCTCTTTTTTTTCTCTCTCTCTCTCATGTTTCTTTTATTTTTATTCTTCTACCGCTCCTCTGTAATTCGCGGTGAGGCGACGATTCCCATTCAACGTGGATGCTCCCGGAGTTTCCCCGTGTCGATGCGTTTTTGTGCTCGTGTGTTTTTCCTCTCTTCCTCGCGCCTTCGTCTTTTTTTCCTTTTACTCTCCTCTTGTTTTTTTTCTACTGCTTTCTTTCGTTTTTTTCTTATTTTCCTCTCGCGTTTAATCCAGCCACGTGCCAATTTTTCTCGTCTCCGGGTCCTCGTGCTGCGAAATATAAGGAAAAAGAGTTGGGTTTATCGACTTTGAAGGAAAAAGAGATGATATATGTTGTGCCGGATGTGCTTTGAAAGTCGAACTTAATGTCGGAGAGATCTAATCTAGTGTTCGATTGATGGTATGTATGCTGTGTAATACATCCTACCTATGATGCTGTACACAGAGACATTCTTTAAATCATGTTTTGATAAGTGTGTCTGTAATCGATCTCTCTGTTACGTATTCTATGGTATTCGAATTGAAACATGGATTAAGCTAAAGAATCTCTCGTTTTTAGAGATTTTGAACGAAATTTTTTTGCAAGTTGCAGTAAATCTGAAAATAACGTCGCTATGCAATTATAAAATATTCCACTCGCCTCCTATAATAACACTATCGCTTCGACTGCATTAATAAGATTAATTCATCTTAAAGGTAACAGAGAGATTACATTTTAAATTACTTGAAGTTGCTTTGATAGGAATGCTAAAAATGTAGGCATATTTTAGTATCACTAATTGTAGAATAAAATTGAATTTAAAAATGTTTGCCTAGTTTTTCTATAAAAAGCCATTTACTGCGTGAATGTGACTATTAATAAGCACTTAATGTAGTAAGGAGATTTGGAGAAAAAACAAGGCTGTGAAACATGTCGCTCGCATCAGAATAAATCGGAGCGAACCAAAGTTTCCGACCTTCGCGTTCATCACTTAAAAAACGGGCGAATTCCTCGCGTAGGTGAAATTCGATGGTTGAGAATTCGTTGTTTTCTTCTCGTATGTACAACGTGGAATTTGCTCCTCCCCCATCGTGTAACTAACTGGAGGAAGGAGAGAGAGAGAGAGGGGAGGGGGGGGAGAGACATAGGGAGTGGGACAAACCACGGTGACGCCATCGTGCCACCTAAGGCATGACTCACTGCTACACGCCTTTTCGGATGTTGCGCCCTCTTATCCTCCCTTCTTTCATCGCGGCCGGTAGCGGTACTAATGACGCTAATTCCGCGCTTTAGTTTCGCGGCTGCCCCTGCACCCTTTTGACGCGTTTCTCTCCCTCACGTCCTCTCACCCCACCCCCTTATTTCGATCCACACTCCCTCCTAGCGCGTGTTGCATGTCTCTACCTTCCAACACTCTCACGTGTCGAACACGCTCCCTCTTTTAATTCCCAACCCTCTTTCTCACACCCCTTCTCCGCTCTCCCTAAAATCTTTGACTCATCCTCCTCTTCGGTGCTCGTTTCATATCTTCAGTACTTTGCCTATTCCCCCCTCCCCTATCTCTCTCTCTCTCTCTCTCTCTCTCTCTCTCTCTCTCTCTCTCTCTCTCTCTCTCTCTCTCTCTCTCTCTCTCTCTCTCTCTCTCTCTCTCTCTCTCTCTCTCTCTCTCTCTCTCTCTCTCTCTCTCTCTCTCTCTCTCTCTCTCTCTCTCTCTCTCTCTCTCTCTCTCTCTCTCTCTCTCTCTCTCTCTCTCTCTCTCTCTCTCTCTCTCTCTCTCTCTCTCTCTCTCTCTCTCTCTCTCTCTCTCTCTCTCTCTCTCTCTCTCTCACACACACCGACCCCAACTCCCTCTTTTGTGTTAAACCAGTAGTAGGATCCCACTTGGGCGCATTTCTCTCTCTTAATTGAATTTATCCTGGAATATTGTGGTATATAATCGCTGCTTCGTTTTGGAGTTCCATTCGTTTAAACCTTTATTGATCGGCAGTATCGTTTTATGCTGTAATTTTTCTTTATGGAACCGCTTAAATGATTTATATTATCTTTTAAAATTGAATACATTGTAAATACGGTATCTAAAAATGTAAAGATGATGGAAATTTAAATTTTCTTGAAGTACATTAAATAGAGAACCAGTCAGTTGTTGAGGTAGCATTAATGTTGAAATCAAACCGATTACATTAGGATCTCCCGTGGCGATTAAGCTGGCGATGAAGCTGGCGATGTAGCAGTTGAGTAAGCTAATAGCGCAAATTCCGCCATTTTTATGCTTCTGTTACCTAACCTAACTTGTTAAATTTTGTGTTTATATTGCTATCATACGATTTTTAAACAATTATGATAGCATTGATGTTGTTTTATTAATATTCATTGCTGCTTAGCTGATTCAAGTATGACATATGGGTTCTTGCCATTAATTCGAATTATATACCTTTGAAAACGAAGTCTTATTATATCGTTGTTATCTTCAATTTAATTATCTCTATCTGTTGTTTCAAATAGCAAAGGAGGAAAACAGCGACACCTCTATAATAACGTTATACCTTTGTGCTAGTTTTTTCCAAGAAGGAAATGGTACTTAATATTTTCCTGGAATCGGATCTGAATCTTCTCAATTAAAAACAATTATTTAGAGTAAAAACAAGAAAAATATAATTATTTTTGTTAAAGTAAACTTATTTCCAATGCAAAAAAAAACGATCTTTCTGGCTCGAGGAGGAACCTCTCGATAAACGAAGTTCTGGCGTATTTATTTTTTTCAAGAACCGTTACTTCAAATAATAATGCGGTTAAGGTCACGTTATTTGATTGCGTGGATGTCGGGAAAAACACAAGCCGCGAAAGAGCGAAATCGCGTCCTTGTAAAAGGTTTTCCAGGTTCCGCATAATGGGGGGAACGGAATTAACTGACGTCACGACGGAAAAATAATATCCACGTAGGTACTATATGAGAAGAGCGCGGAAATATTTAATAATGTTTAGTCGGCGCAACGCTGTGTCGTCTTACTTTCACCGAACTCTATTGTCGTTTTCCCATTTATCTATATAGTTTATTTTTTCCTCCTTCCGCGATAATAATTAATCGCTTCCAGCCTCTCTTTCTCGGCATTGTTTTGTTCGTTCGCCCAGACTCGCTTTCTCCCATTGAAACATTCATTTTCTTAAACCATTTATGAATTGCTTGTTTCTTCCATTGTCTCCCATTGCCTCCTTTCTCTTTTCCTCATACTCTCTCTCTCTCTCTCTCTCTCTCTCTCTCTCTCTCTCTCTCTCTCTCTCTCGGCTGCGATATTTTGGTGTTTAATACCTCCAACTATTCTCTTCGAACAAACAGTTTTTTATTGTCTCCCGCTAATTACCGCGGTCCTCTTATGCGTTCTGTCCTTTCCTCGCGAACCCTTATCTACACTTCGCTCTTCCTCCTGTTTCCACAAACTTCATCCTCCGCCGTCTTCTTCAGCAACGCCTATTTCGCTCTCTTAATTGCGTATTTTCCCCTATTTTCTCATCTACTTCAAATTTTTATATATATATATATATATATATTTTGCATTGTTTTTGTACCATATTCATCTTTTTCACCTCTTTTCCTATTCCCCTTATGCTTTTGTTCTGTACAAGTGTTTCGTCGTATTAAATCCCATAAATAATTGCTTTTAACTTCCTTAAATGTGCTATTTTCAATGAAAGCTTGTTCATGTTTACTTCCCGTTTTTCTAAAACAGAAATACTCCGTTTATCCGACCTTTTTATTTACATCTTTTACCTAATTATTTATTGAATTCATCGAAAAAACTCTTTGCAAGCTTTCTTTAAATTTTAAAATTTCACGCTTTCAAAGTACGTCATACACTCAACGGTTTATTTATTCCATTTATTATCTTCCTGTAATCAAATGCTTTGTTCGCTCTCCTTTGTCCAACGAAGTGGCACTTAATTATCTCTATCATTTTGACATTTAATAAAGTCGAATTTAAATTAATAATATACAGCATTCCCTCATATATCTTCAAAGAGATAATGTGGACATAACTAACCAATGTTTCGCATTCAGATTTCCCTTATATCTTTTCCCTCATTTTTCTTTCAAATTCTGTTGTAATTCGCCGAATAAATTACTTGGAGCGTGAATGACACGGATTTCCTTGTATATTTGGACGGCTAATCGGCAGATCGTTTATCAAGCGTCTTTCTCATGCATTCACTCTTTCGATTGATGCAATAATACTACATTCCGTGACCTCATTCGGGGGAAATAATTCCATTCTTTATCGTAGATATCTTCCGAAAGGAACGCAGGTTCAAAAAAAAAATATATATATATATATTCCGAAAATAAATAACTCCCGCCGAACTCCGAGTGAGATATGAGAGAACTTCAATTTCGAGGAGAAAATGAATTTGTCACCGCATTTGAATGTCATGACGGTGTAATTCACGAGTCAAAACATTTATCATCCGAGTCTTGATGGATTGGATCGGTTTCGAAGAAGTTTTTCTCACGTTTGAGGCGTTACGTAAGGGATCGCCGCCTTGGGTTGGGTTGTCTGCTCATGTTTCCAAGAGTTCCTTTTTTCGGCTCGGATGCGACGTGCCAGCAATATCGGCGGCAGCGGGCGAGACGGGTGGAGACGGTTTTCTGATAACCTTTTTAGAGCGCTCGGGGTGCAGCATAGAGCACGCGATGCGAGGAGCGGTAAGGAGTGGAATGAAGGTGCAGGATGAAAAGGGAGAGAGGATGTGGGTTGGGGGGGGGGAAAAAAAACTTCCGAAAACGTCTCCCACTTTTCCGTATTTCGCGGAAATGTTCTTCCTTTTCTGGAGGATAACCTCTTCTTTTCGCTCTTAACTCGCCGAGTTTTCTCCCATTTCCCCCTTTCTCTTAATAACTTCCTCTTCTGTGTATTTTTACCAAATTCCCCTCACATTTTTCCCTCTCTGCTCTCTCCCCTATTGCTTGCCCGTTTTCCTTTATTGCCATATTTCCTTTTATATCACTCTCCCATGCTAATTCGTTCGTCATTCCTTTTTCACCTCCCCGCTACCATCTGCCTAACCTTTCCCCTGCCTCGAAAAAGTTAATTTTCATATAGCGAATAACATATGTCGTACCCGTACCTCTACCATTGTACAGCTATCTTCTTACTTTCTCATATACGAAGCATATTGAGAAAGTATTGCTATCGCGAAAAAATATGACCTCTGGATTTTGATGGAAATGTACGTTTCAGGTGTACCCGAGTCCGAAAAAGTGGTTTTCGCAATGCCGTCTGTCTGTCTGTTATTGGCTCTAGAGCCTAAACGGTAGAGCAAAATTGAATGAAATCTCGTACTTAGGCATTTTATCATACAGAATAGAAGCTACGAAGAAATGGTTGACATTGCTTAATAATTAAGAGGTGTTTATTCTACGCATTTTAACGATTTAACGATTTTGATCAAATTTCGTACCGTGACTTGAGTTTACCTCTGCAATAATTCTACATACTTCATATTGTTCAAAAATAATAATATAAGGCTAGTTTATTCTTGGGAAACTTTAACAAAAATTGGAATTTCTAAAAAAAAGGCACACGATTTTCATGAAATTTCGTATAGTTATTTAAGTTGATGTTTATAACGATTCTACATAGTTCATATTTTTCTCAAGATAACTCAACGACGCATCAGTATATGAGAAAGTTCGTGCAATGTATTTTGTACCGAATTTTTCATTCCGTTTCACCTGCTTGTCGCCGTCTTTCACCATTCCGCTTACTCCTATTGCCTCTACGCTGTTCTCTCTCGGGGTTTCTTTCGGTCCTTGTTCTCTGACTTGGTGGCTTGGTCCTCCTTCCAGGTGCTCTGTTTCGTTCCGCTCCTTGTTTTGTTCTGGCCATTCCACCGTCTTTCGTTGCTCCCTTGTCCTCTTTCTTCTAGCTTGGCTGGTATTTTCCATTAATAAGTGGAAAACGGTCTTGTGTTTGTAGGTAAATGGTAGTTCTTCTACCTTGATCGGCAATATGTTTTCTAATAGTTTGATTTTCATTGTGTTATTTTTTTAATGTTTCGTGAAATTTGATGGTGAGGTCCAGTATGTGTTTTTATATTGTGGGCGTGTTTGTCAGCTCTCTTATTTCTTTTTTGTGTGCCCTTGTTCTATTGTTAATTTGAGTATTTTGTTTTGTAGCGTCTGCAATTTTTTAAATATTCGTGTAGTACGTGTTATTCCATATTGGGGCTGCATATGTGAGTGTAGGTCTTATTATTAATTTGTATATTAGTATTTTATTTTTTGTGTTTAGTTTGCTGTGTTTGTTTAAGAGAGGTCTTATTGATTGTCTTATTGCTTGTGCTTTTTGTGTAGTTTTCTAAATGTGTTTCGTCCATGTCATTTTCTATCTATTGTTATTCCTAAATATTTAGCTTCCTTGCTCGATGGAATTTTCTTTCCTTCCCATTCTATCTTGTGTTGGTTTGCGCGTTTTTCTGTTTTCCTTTTATTTGTTATTAGTAGTGCTTCTGTTTTTTCCTTTACGATTTTGATTTTCCATTTTCTGTGAATTTTTTGATGCTTAGGAGGGCTAGTTGTAGGTTTTCCTTTATTGTGTTGATCTGCCAGGATGACGTAAACAGTGCCGTGTCATCTGCATACATTGCAGTCTGTGTGATTACGTTAATGTCATTTACATATATGTTGAACAGAGTCGATCCTGTAATTGAGCCTTGCGGCGCTCCTGCATGTGTACTTCGTTTGGTGGAGTACTCTTGTCCTATCTTTGATTATAAGTTTCTGTTTTTGAGGCAATGTTGTATGAGGCGTGTTAGGTTTTTAGTTTTTTTTTGGAAGTCCATTGTGTGTTAGTCCGTTTGCCCAAACTCTGTCAAAGTCCTTTTCTATGCCTATATATTATATATTATGTATATATATATATATATAATTCCTGTATCCTTGTTTATATTTCTGTGGTGCGAGCAGTGTTCTACTATTCTATAAATTTGGTGTGTTGTGGCGTGTGTTTTTCGGAATCCAAATTGTTCTGGTATTATTATGCTGTTCTCATGTAGGTGTTTTTTGATCCTGTCGTGTTTGGTGTGTTCTGTTAATTTGATCATTGTATTTAAGAGGCTTATTGGTCGATAGTTCTGCGGGAACGTTTTGTTCTTTCCTGGTTTTTGAAATGGTAATACTATAGCATTCTTCCATTGATTGGGGAAGTAGGGCGTTTGGCGGATTTTATTATTTTTGTCAGGTACATTATTGTCGGTCCTGGCAGGTATTTTAGTTGTATGTTATGTATTTCGCCGTTATTACTTTCTCGATCCTTTATATATTATTTAACTTTTCGTTTTCAAACGCAGTCGTAAAAATACGCCGTTCCATATAGGCAACCGGCCGCCCATAACGTATGTGCGGTCTTGAATAAGTATACCCTTCAGGCGTAGAAGCTTACATGGCCTGTGTACGTACCTTTTCAAGATGAATGGAAATCGAGACGGTGGTTCTTAGCGAACTGTTATTAATCATGTTGCGTATTACCTATTGTAGTAGCTTTCATTGGGTAATTTCCTCATCAATGCTTTAACATTCCGTTTACTTTCAAAATTCATATGTTCATTCATGCGTTTCTTTTTGCGATATCAAATTCGTATTCATCGTCCCATATTAAACATTAGGTAAATATGAATGTCAACACAATTGTAAGACGTATGTTAACTGTGAAACTTCTCCTTCCAAGCTTTCTTTTCTTGGCTAATTAACATAGAAAACGTTACTCGGGTTAATCTTTTAAACTATTGACGAAAACCATGAAAGTAATAATAATGGTCGGAGAACAAGTATTCAACTTTTTCTTCCCAATATAAACGTTTATTTTCCTCTGCTTTGTATTGGTTCTTCCCGGTATCCTGAAAGAACAGCATGGAACACACACATAAATGCCCCCCCCCGAATCTTCGGACCTATACTACTTCTCCACATCAACACCAGGAGTTTATTTTTTTGTAACCTTCGGCGCCTACGATTCTTTCTCCAGTAATCTCAAGGGAGACAGTCTCCAAACTCCAGTTCCCTCAATTTCCTTCTCCCTCTCTCTCTACCTTTCTAATCAACATAGCGTTTTTACTGCCCTCCCCTCGATCTACCTTTCTCTTTTATGCCCTCTTTTTTTACGTTCCCTTCCGTGAACCTTGACCCTTACTGCTGCCTTGTTTCTGCATCGCTTTCCCTTTCGTCGCTATTTTCACCTCCACCGTCTACGTAGCATCGGCTATTATACAGGGTTACCCAAGCGTCATTTGAAGAAATGTTCAAACCGCAAAAAAAAAAATCATTATCGACTGATCGATTCGTGCTCGCTTCTTTTACAATGCGTGAAAACTAAAATTGACACCGCTCCTCTTTTTGTCAATTTTTGTTACGTTTAGCCCGAAAGGGGAAAATATTAGATAATTAAATAAATTATTTCTGCGAGTAATTGATACATTTAACGAGCTAGTAATCGCTTGAAGTAATTAACGGCAAAAACAATTAAGTCGATGAAATACTAATTTAAATGATTAAAAGGTTTCGGTGCCAATTTGTTAAAATAACTGTTATCCCTCTTTGTCCTGACTTTGGGGCAGCTTTGTGGTTGAATATTTTATCGAATACCTACGGATTATGACTTTCCACTGACCGTTTTTATCCAATAACCATGTAAAAGTTGAGAAAAATCAGATTCACATTTAGCTGTGGAGTAGCCATCTTCAGAGGAGATTCGCCTTATAGTACATTCCTCTTCACGTAGCCTAAATGCGTGCCTGGACTGTATCACTATTGTGGAGACAGTTTGCCAATTTCATTGTAGCCGTAAGGTGAGATCAACGGAAGAAGCCTTTACTTGTTGGAACTCCATCCGTAAGGCGAGCTCGGTAATTGGTTTTTGAATCGAGAATTACGCATGTTTGACGTTTACCATTTTCCTCTCTAACGTCTTACTCTACGCGGCCCCCCATTTTTTTTGCGCGCCAACCAGACACGCACTGCCTGTCATTCACACCGGCGGCCGTCATATCTCATCCATCTTTTTTCCCGACTTTATTCATCCCCTCCTCTACCCTATCCTTTTTTCCCACGTATTTCTTCGCGCGCTTCTACCCTAACTTCCATACACGCACGCGCATACACAACACACCCTCTTGTTGTTCTCTCGTTTATGCCGTCCAACCTTTAAAGCCGCCCCGGAATCCTCTCCTACATCTCACATTCCACACTTCTTCTTTCCCGTTTATTAACACTCTCCTTCCTTGTTTCAATCTCTCTTCTCTTTTGTCTTTATTTTCTCCTCTTCTCTCGACTTTGGCCTCTTTTTAGGCGCGTTTCGCTTCCAGCGTGAGCGCCTATTGTCCTCGGTCCGTAGGCCCCTACCGTCGCGACGGTCCGTATGTTCGTTCTCGGCTTCTACAAAACGGATTTTCATGAAGTTTGATATTAAGGACTTTCAATCAAATATAATAAGAAAATCGCAAAAATGAATCACGTATGCCAATCAGGGGTACCACTTTACTGGTGATAAAAAATTAAATTTTCGTCATATATCGTAAGTTATTAGTCATATCAAAATATTTTTCAAATAAAAGTTGTAGAAATAGTAAAGAGGAGTATTTCCTTTCTTATACATTTTTATCGTAGGAGTAGCCGTTATCGAGAAAATCAAACAAAAATGTCTTAATTCGAGTTGAAAATTTCTTGCATGGTACTTTTCGTTGTTGCTAACGTAAACAATCTCACAAACGTTTAATTTACTTACGTGCGCATGCAGTATTATTAAATAGGAAGAAAATGGATTATTTATGATGAAGAAAAGAACTTTAAAACGCTATTTCCCTTACGTGCAGGAATATAATTTCTTTCTAATACTCCATTACACGAAACGCGTCCATTTGTGATACGTTGTATACTCTCCTAACTTGTTTTATTTCGCCCTTTCTCTTTCGCCGTTTCTTCCCACGCTTTCGCTCTTCTTTTTTTCTCCTCTCTTTCCGTCACCCTTCGTGTAAACTCCTTCCCGCGCTCTTCCCTCCACCCTCATCCTTTTTTTTTCTCCCTCCCCTTACACTTCAGTTCTCTCTCTCTCCCACTCTCTCTCCACACACACACACAATATCTTAGTCGCCTGCTTTTTTCCTTACGTGCTGTTGGTTAGGTGGGTGGCTTTGGGAGGAGATGAAAGTCTGCGGTCTGTGCTCCGGTGAGGCGATGGGGGAGGTTAGGCGTTGATATGGAAGTAGTGGTAGTTTTAGGATGAATTTGTGTGTGTGTGACGGATAAGAGGAAGAGCATAGACTTTCTGTGTCGGGAGGATTGAGGGATGCTGATGGGAACCATCTTGCTCCGAAAGTTTCCCATTCAGCGTTTTCTCTCATGTTGTTTCCCCAATTTTTATTTATTTTTTTCCTCCTTCCTTTTTTATGTTAGTTCGCATACTTTGTCTCATATATGTGATCCATCGTTACACCTCTGTTTCCTTTCTCTCCGGCCAAAGAGAATGGGAGAGTGTGTGTGTATATATATATATATATATATATATATATAGCATATATATATATAGTATATATTTAGGGCAACTAGGTGTTGAAGGAAACCCAGTGAGCACTTACCGGAAGGAGAGCAGCTGGGGTGTTGGAGAGAGACATTTGTAGAAGTTATTGGAGCTTTCGGGATGATCCCTTCGTCAGCACAAGAGAGAGACTCCCGAAAGTTCCAATAACTTCTACAAATGTGTCTCTCCAACACCCCAGCTGCTCTCCTTCCGGTAAGTGCTCACTGGGTTTCCTTCAACACCTAGTTTCCCTAAATGTCCTCATTTACCTTTCCTCTTCCGTTCCTATATATATATATATATATATATATATATATATATATATGGGAACGTAAAGGATAAACAAGCATATCTGTATGTTCCACGCGTTTTTTTTAAACCCTTTATGTCACCGCGAGTCTAATTTTGGTATCCCTTTCCAAATCCCCCTCTCTCTCTCCTTTATGCTTTACTCTCTTTTTTTCTTTCAAATGCCGTACACTCGGTCCTACCAACTGCGATAGTCAGTTAACTTTTTATCTTTTTCTCGAGCTTCCTCCTCAAAGTATCGATCTATCGATAATATTTATCGGTTTAATCGGACATATTTGACGAACATCTCTGAGACACATTCTTATATTAACATTAGTGAAAACTGAGAAGTTCCCAAGTACCGTGATTTTTTTACTGCCTAAAAATCCTCTCTTTGCTGCTTTAGACTTATTTTGTGCCGTTTCAATTGTGAATTTTCTTATGCTCAGTTTCTTAGTGCTTTCTGTCGATATTGTTGTGGGATTAGTTACGAATTTGTGTTAAAGTTCTTCTATATATCTCGAGTTCTCGCATTTAGACAACTGAATTCATCTCCTCATTTTCAAGCGCATCCACTATTGTTCCTATTTCAAATGAATATTAAAATAGAGAGGTATTAATTTTAAGTTGTTGCTTTTCCAATCATTTGCGTTCCTGCTAAAAATAGTAAGTAAACCTACGTTTGGACATTAAATGGAGCAGTTCAGCGGTACATATATTGCAATAACTGTATAGCCTAATTATGTCATAAAAGTAAACATTAAATAGGAAAGGCTCCATACCTGTTGTTCTTAAAGAAGCTTTCGGTTTGAAACAAAAACCAATGCACAAAACTACACTAATGGTAGCATCCACGAAATATAAATTTCATTGTATTAAAGCCCCTTGCTCTAGCTAAATCACAAACTAAAAACCCTGCTCGAGCAGTACTCCCTGCTCGAGCAGTCCTCTATGTACTACTATCTACTTTCCATGTTTCCTTTCCCTGGTAATATATTTCTGCATTTTATATTAACGTCCTACGTAAGATTTTTCACCCTAAAGGGCGCTTCTATCGAAATAATGTTTCCTTTCGCTGGTCATATATTTCTGCATTTTTATGTTAACATTCTACGCAATATTTTTCACCCTAAAGGGCACTTCTATCGAAATAATGTTTCCTTTCGCTGGTCATGTATTTCTGAATTTTTATTTTAACGTTCTACGTAAGATTTTTCACCCTAAAGGGCACTTCTATCGAAACAGTCTCAGCCAGCTGTCATGAATGTATATTCCTTAAAACAATCTCAGCTATTACTAACCACGAAAAAGCGGATTTCAATGTCAAAGAATGAGGTATTTTCCTCTGAATACTCGCGATCACACACCATCCGTCCGCATTCGCAGTTTTGAAAAACGCCTCTTCATTACCCGCTTTCATTCCAATCACGATCGTTTTCACCTTCCTTTGGTTTCATCCAGGCGCAGATGGAATCTTTATCCCCGATCCCTTCCCATCCGTTCCAATCAGAACCAGGGATTTAGTGCTCTCTTTCCCGAATCCCTTTGAGACCACATACCCCCCCCCACCCCTCCTTCCCCCCCTTCTCCTACACTCCCACCGAGCACCTGCTTTTTGCTAGCCTCCTCTTTCCCCTTTTATTCCACCTACCCGGAAGTCTCGAGCAACGAACACGTGACCATACTCCACGACATCCGTGCTTTTCTCTTAAGGTCACTTCCTCCTGCTTCCTTACTCGTTTTACCTCGCGGAGCTCGAGTTGCTGCTTCGGAAGCAGTCGAGGAGTTTTAAGTAAAGAGAGAGAGGGGGGGTAGAGGAAATGGGTGCGTTTTTGCGTAGATCTCCTGGTTTTGCGAGTCCGAAGGTACAGGTGCCCCTAAAAAGGAAAAAGGGTGGTTTGGGCGGGTAGGGGGAGGGAAGGAGAAATAGTAGTCCGGTAGAGATGAAACTGGCAATCGGGCGTGCGTGACCTAGAGGGCCAATGAGGGTTTCTCTAGAGAGAGAGAGAGAGAAGAAAAGGAGAGTTCTTGGAGTAGGGAGGGAGGAAGAGTGGTTCGAGTCGAGAGAGAGAGAGAGGGACGGGGAAGGATAAGGGTTAAAGTGGAGTGTTCTGGAGGATCTGAGTGAATGGGAAGTAGGATAAGATTAACGAATCGCCGTAGGTGTTCAGGCAGGGACTCGTCCGAGTGTCGAAGTTCCTGATTTGATTCGGAGATTGGTCGGTTGGTTCCCGTTAAGATGATTGGGTTGCGATTTCCACGGGATTAGTTCGACGGGGATATCCTCGAGAGAATTCCGATCTCAATTCAAAGTTGAATGGCTGGACGATTTTTCTTCGAAAAATATCGTTCGTGACTTAAGAGATGGAGGCGAAAAAATAAGATGTTTCCAATTTAAAATTGCCCCGTTTAGCGAGATATATAAGTTGTGAACAAAATATTACGCCTTTTAGATAAATTTCACGCGGCCGTTAGTCTGATATCGCATGATTCGGAAGGAAAAATATCATGTTTAACGTACATTTTCGGTAATAAGTTGGTCCGACTCAAGCAGCGAGATTTTAATATGTAAATACAAAAATAAAACAGACTTAAAGGGAACGAGTCTTTTAACTCAAATTTTCCGGAGGAAAATCATAAATTCAATTTATTATTAACTAAATACAGAACGCGAGTTTGAACAAATGAGGAAATAGATACTTTGCTGGTTACTTTCCGCATTTTCTACGACACGAGTGGACAGACAATTTGACTGGAAAACGAGCAATGACCAAAAACGATTCTTTGCCATGTTCTTGGA
The DNA here is from genome assembly GCA_036926305.1 of Uropetala carovei. Taxonomy (NCBI): domain Eukaryota; kingdom Metazoa; phylum Arthropoda; class Insecta; order Odonata; family Petaluridae; genus Uropetala; species Uropetala carovei. The sequence continues at coordinate 382,467 of JAXCHB010000435.1, forward strand.
TGAAATATCATGCCTTACAATTTTAGTTACTTTTAAGGGTGCTAGTTCGGCAGATATAGTGTGCGAAAGCACAGCAACGTACAACTTTTTTTTCAAAGCTAAGCTATATTGTAATCACAAAATAATTGCAGGGGATACTCTGAATTCAAACGTAACTTGAAAAGCGGTTTCGTAATCCCTATCGATCAATTGTTATTTCTGATCTCACTTCATTTTTCTGGCTTCCTCTAAGAGTCAAAATGTTTCATCGATGTTTTACGTTTGTCATGTTCGTTTAACTTTACATATTAGTATTTCACAAACATTTCATCATCTGAAATATCTCAGTTATTATCTAAATTTTATTTTTTCTCTGCCTTCAGTCTTTCCCTTATTTTGCTTATTTTTCTTCTTCCCTAAATGTCACCTGTTTCATTCTTTCTGTATCAATTCCTCGGAATCAGTTTTTAGTATCTTACATTCGAATTTATTCATTTTTCATCTATATCTTGTTACTTTCTCCATACGAAGTAATGGGATAGTATTGTGATCATGAAAAAAAACGACTTCGAGATTTCAACGGAAATACACGTTTTGAGGTCCCTAGAACACGTTTAGACTATTTTCGGAATGATGTCTGTGTGTGTGCGTGTGTGTGTATGTGATTGTGGGCGCTCTAACTCAAAAAGTACTTGCCATATCCTTACCAAACTTCATATGTAACACTTTAGCATGACCACAAAGAACTGATTAGTTTTTGGACCATACTGGTTAACCGGTAGTCGAGGTTTATTAGAAACCCGATTCGTTTTTTGCGATATTTCTCCGTTAAAACATCAATATTTTATACACAATTCTATACAAAGGTTATAGAGAATATAATTTCCTGCATCTTTTATTTCAAACAATTTTCCATAGCAGTTATGGTTTAGGAATTATTTATAAATAATCGGTTTTTTAGGTTTCCGTCAAATATCTCCTTTAAAACGCCGTTATTGGTGATCTTCGTAAGGACCAAAGTTGTAGAGAATAATATTTCTTCCAACTTTTGTTTAATACAATTTTTTGTTTAAAACAATTTCGGAGATATTGAACTTTTTCGTAATATCCAGTATACAGCGCCACAACCACGTAGCGGTGAATTCTGTAAACATTCAAAATATACGTAATTTACGGCAATAAGGACGACTGTATTCTTTCACGATACGGAATAATAATTTTGCCTTACAATGCTATTCATAATAATTTAAATATCTATACCCCAAATATGGAGAAAGTCATGTGTTGGCCACGTCAGATTTTTTTCTATCCTTTATTCTCCCAATTCCCTCTTTCAGTCTCTTCTCTCTTTTAACTGTTGTTTGACGACTTCCTTTATTCCTCCCTTAAAGGAACGGGTTTACTCGACGTAAACAGTGTCGGCGAAACAATTTTTAATTACCACTAAAGAGAACAGTATAAATCCCTACATTATTATTGTGTCTAAACATCATTTAACGATGTGATATAAAATCTATAACGGTGGAAAGATTTACGGGCTAGGATTCGAAGTGATGCCAAAAGAATACACTCGACGTACTACTTCATCATTCCCTCCTATCGAATTTTTAAAATTCCAAATTCAATAACCGTGTTCACCTTAGATGAACCTAACCTTTGGACATTAAAACGCCGGGTAAAGTAGACGCGGATTTCAACGTCTACCTAAGTGCTCCTTTGAACTGGTTTACCAGGCGTTTTAATAGATATGCCCTCTATAAGAATTTGAGATTTTGAAAAATTAAATCAAGTGTATACACTTGCGTAATGGAGATGAATTATTTAAATATGCACTTTTGGTATTTTCACAAATAAAAGTACTCTCAGGTTCTCATTTCTTAAATATTTCTAAATTTCTTCTTGTGTGGGAATATTTCTTGTTTAATGCCTCGACTTTTTTAAAACCTAAAGTCCTTGCCAAATCTACGAACTTTCCAATGTTTAATGATCTGTAAATGTTTTCAAAGACGCCGAGACTTCCTTTAATTTATCATACCGCAACAAACTGGGATAAAATGATAGCCGGTTTTCAAAATGAAAATTTATGCACGAAGATCCTTTTGAGAGCTTGCTTTTTTATGCGACTCTCCAAAGTCCTTTTTTTTTTCCTGTGAAAACAGCGACGCTCGACGACAACATACACTATATTCATGATTGTTACGAGTGGGAAAAAAACACTCGGTTTTATGTATTACATGGGCACTAAATATGTTTATCCGGAGTGGAAAACGGCACGAAATTTACGCGTGCTCGACAGTACTTGGCCGAGTTCCATTACGCAAATTCTCCGAAAGGGAATGATAATGCGTATTATGAATTTCTCCGTTTCTCCTCGGGCCTTTTACCGCAAAAGCACAATCCTCTTCTCCTCACGCAATCACTTTGAGGATGTGTGTGCGGCGCAAGGGGCGAGCGGATAAACGGCCCCTCGTCAACAAAGTAAATCCTAAGACATCTCCCTAACCGCCTAATCCTCGTCTGGCAACAAATGGATTCCAGACGAGTGTGAGAGTTGGAGAAAAGGAAAAGGAGAGGGAAGAGAATGGCAGAGAGAGAAGGAGAAGAGAGAGAGAAAAGATTTAGGTGGTGAGAGAGAGAGAGAGAGAGAAATACGGGCGTGGAGCGAGAAATATGGCTGGTGAAAATGAAAGAGAAGGTGATAAGCGAGATGGAGTGAAAGTGTAAGAGACGGAAACGGAAAAAGGGGGAAATGAACGTTCAGCTCTAGATTAATAAACATTTATTTGCATTTATTTATGTCTGGCACGGAAAAAACATTAGTATCTCTGGAGAATTTTTCAGCACCAGATTTAAAAAAACAAGAATTAATTTATGTCCAGTACGGATCGAGCATTAGAATCGCTGAAGCATTTTCGAGGCAACAAGCAATTTATAACTATTCTTTAGAGACTTTGCCACCTAAAATGTATATCATACTACCAGTCTATCATTTTCATTAAATATATTTGGTGACGTCTTTGAGTTGGTTGATGGTTGTTCGTTATTTTTAATGTTCTCTTATTATACCTATATGCATTTTTAATTGAAAATACCTTTCATAATGTTTGTCATGGCTACGATTAAGATAAGATTGTTTAGAAGAATAAAGTAAAAAATGAACGCACATTATATATATATATATATGCCGGCCCCGGTGGCGGAAGGGCTAGCGCACTGGCCTACCATCATGATGCCGTGGGTTCAAATCCCGCCAAGGGCATGGATGTTTGTGTTCGTACTCATAATTCATATTTTCATCACTCGAATGTGTGTGTGTCTGATGTGGAAGGCAACGGGAAACCACCACATCATATGTGTTTATTCCCTAGTCATGTCAAACCAACCTTAGGATTGTAAACCATGAATGAATGAATGAATATATATATATATAATGATGTAAAAGAAATTGAGATAGACGAATTGGGTGTGAGAGGAAAATTCCGAACGAATGAAAAAAAAATTCGAAAGGATGTGGACTCCATGAAAATATTAGGAAGGAGAGAGAGAGAGAGGAAGAGAAGCGAGATAGGATTCCAAATTACAAAATTCTCCGGCGTACAAACACATGAACTGCACTCTTGGTTATTGCATACTTCCCTAATCAAAGTGGAAGGCAAGAGATAGAGAGTGAGAGAGTGAGAGAGAGAGATGGGATATCGCCCTCCAATCTTGAAAAAAAGGATACACGCCCCGGATATCATCCCGCTCGCACACGCTCTCTGCAGGCGAGCTATGTTATTGGAGCTCGTCGTCGCTCAGCTTTTGACTCATTCTCCCGGCTAACCGACGCTTAAGATTTTGGGGTGGCTGCTAGTTTCCCAAAGTGCGGAGGCTCGCCAGAACAGCGTTGCAAGTGAGGGGGAGGGAGGGAGGGAGAGGAGGAGTAGGATGAGGGTGAATTGAAATTCTTGGCGTAGGCTTGAGCCGCTGCGTCTTGTTCCTAACCTCCTCCTCCTCCTCCTCTCAGCCTCCCTTTGCCTCTTGCCTCCCCACTCTCTCTCTCTCTCTCTCTCTCTCTCTCTCTCTCTCTCTCTCTCTCTCTCTCTCTCTCTCTCTCTCTCTCTCCCCCGCCCCCACCCTATCTCAACTAACTCCAAAAACCCTTCTCCCATCCCTCGGCATTTCCGTTTCATTCTCCTCGTCACTTCCCCCCCCCCACCCACAGTCCTTTTTCCTCCTTTCTCACCCATCTCCCTTTTTCTTTCCTCCTCTTTCCAGATCCTCCGGATTTCCATTTATTCTCCCTCCTCTTTATTTATCACTCCGACTCATCCCCACTCTCTGATTTTCCTCCCTCTCTCTCTCTCTCTCTCTTCCATTCTCCATCTCCGCAAACTCCCTAATTCTCTCTCTTCTCCATCTTCTTAATATCCTCTTTGTTTCCAAGTGTTTTCTCTCTCTCTCTCTCCCTCCCTCTCACCCACTACTCCTCTTTTTCTCACTCCCTTTTTCTCTGATTTGGAGCATTTTCTGTTTACATCCCTTTGCTTTTTTCCTCTTAGGAATCAAATGAATTTGTTTTCCACCCCTATCTTCTCTTTCTATCTCTCTCTCTTCCCTTTTTAGGAGATTTTCTTACTTCTCATCCTCTTCTGGCTTCCCTCTCTTTTGACTAGCTTAACGTCGGAAGAAGGAATGGCGTCGTGGGTATTATATCCTGATCGTATCCGACGAATCTCTTTGTTCTATTTATTCTTGTTAGAGGTTTTTATACTTCTGTCTTTCATTCCCTAATACAATCCTTTGGCAGTGTTTTCTCGCAAAATTTTATCTCTCTACTTTTCGTTTCCGTCTTTTCATTCCCTTTTACATCATATGCTCATCCTTTCTCTCTTTCTCCCTCCCCCCCTTCTCTCTCTCCCCCTCCCTCTCTCCCCCTCTCCCTCTCTCTCTCCCTCTCTCTCTCCCTCTCTCTCTCCCTCTCTCTTTCCCTCTCCCTCTCACGCTCTCCCTCTTTCTTTCCCTCTCACTCTCCCTCTCTCATCCCCCTCTCTCATCCCCCTCTCTCCCCCTCTGCCCCCCCCCACCTTATCTCTTTGGTCCTTTATCTCCGCTCGCTTCCATGCCCCTATTTTTCGTTCCTCCTCCTCCATTATTGCTATCTCTCTCTCTCTCTTTCATTTCTGATTTTCAGCGTCAACAATCTGCGGTTAATAAAACCGTCAACCCGTCTCTCAAAAGTTGACATGGATGTTCCAGCCGATCTATCCATCCTGAATCACAATTGCCTTTTAATTAGCATTAAAAGGAGGTTTCGTGGCGTGGGAACACGACGGGCGAACATGATTCTACGCAGCTATATTTGTTATCGAAAACCTCTTATTTTTTCCCGGATTAAACCGAATTACTGCATTTTGAAGGCTTGCCAATTTGAGCCAAGTAGAGAGAGAGAGAGAGATGTACTGAAGGAAAGAGAGGGAGAGGGAGAGGGGAGGGGAGGCAAGAGATGAAAAAGCGAGATTTATTTGTGTTGGACGCAATCCATCTACTTTAACACACAGCTCCGTTGAATAACCTAGGGCCGTACTTTTTTTTGTACGGTCGTTTTTGAAAAGGGCGTATAAATATCAGCATTGCGAATCCTCTTTGCCCCTCCTCATACATAATAACGCAGGGAGTTATATGTATTTTTTTCGTTTAAAAACGGGGGTCGGAGGTCGTGAAATATTGTTTCTCCCGCGAAAGAACATCTTTCCTCGCTATATAACTGGCTCGAAAGAGTTTCATTTGGAGGAGTGCCATTGCCTAATAGAAATAACGGCGTCACGCCAGCGAGAAGAGAGCGTTTGTCTTTGAACGTCCGAATTATTCAGGCCTCCTCCTTCCTCCTTCTTCCAGAGAGAGAGAGAAAGAGAGAGAGAGAGAGAAAGGCCTCGTTAAGAAATAGCCTATTCGAGATAAATACGTTGCGGAGATTTGTGTGTGTGTGTGTGTGTATATATATATATATATAGTTTTCGTAATTAATATATTTTTTGTGAAACCTTCCTGTTCTAAGTATTTTTTTTCAAAGATTTAGTTTTGGATTCTAGATTCAACAACGCTGAATTTTCCCATTCTGAGCAAGTTTTCAAGTTTGTGCTCTTTTGACTGAGACCAACTTTGGTCATATATAGTTTCTCTGTGCCTTCTTATTCTATAGTCTTTTCATTCATTTTTTTTCGTAGCGTCGTGAGGTTCCATGTTTTCTATCCACACTTCCTACGACGTCATCCATTCCGCGCTAATAACTTTTGATTCTGCGGCCATTTTCTTTTTTTGCGTTTTTTTCTCTCCTTGTAAGCATTTGTTGTAGATCTCGCCGGAGGAGATATCTTACGGCGAAAACATTCCGAGAAACTCGCAATGAGTTAGTTCACTTCTCCCGTTCCCCTAGAAGGATTTCGTAAAAGGATAACTCGCACGTCACAATCCCTTTGTAGTCTATCACATCTTTCTCTCTCCCTCTCTCTCCCAAGGATATTCAAAGCTGCCTTTTACATTATCCGCGTTTCGTCTAAAGTGTGTAATATAAAGGAATTTCGGAGAAAAAAATTCCCTCCCCTTTTTTAAAAAAGATTATTTTTACGCCTCTTTCTCTCTCTTCTTCCACTTTTATTATTCATTCCTTTTTTTTTCTCTTCTTCTCGTTTTTTTATCGTCTCTTTTCCTTCTACCCGCGTTCATATTTTCCTCTTTCTCATATACGATTTTTTTCTCTCTCTCCTCTCTCTCGCTCCCCATTCCTCTCTCTTTTTTTACGCATCTCCTATTCTGCATTACTTCCAACTTTTATTCCCCTATATTTTCTATCTCTCGCATAAAATCCTCGTCCTTTTGAAAAACCTTCCTTTCTACTCGTTCCGCGCCATTTACCGTTTTGCGGAATACGTAATCGTCACGTTTTTTTCTTCATTGTTTTTAGTTCCAAGAAACTTGGATGGGAAGAGAGAGAGATAGAATGTATGGGAGAGAGTTACTTCTTTACCACTTGAGACATTGCATTGGATGTCGTTTAAAACCGTCTCCTATCCATCGGTTTCTTCTTTCGTTCTTGGAACTCGTAATACTACTGCGGAGTAAGAAGTTTCGGGGCCGTTTGCCTTTAATTCCTTATCCTTTTTGTCTCCTTTCCGCGGCGACCCTGTCGCTTTCGTTTTTCTTTCGTATGGAAAGGAGGCACACGCTCTTATATAATTCGTTTTTTGCGTCGTGTAATGGTATTTTTAAACTGGCAAATCATCAGGCAGGATTAGGCGATTTTAACGAGGACTTAGATCTCTAGCCAATAGAACTGGTATTTGCAGGAAGGAATTCGTTTCGTATTATAGAGAATTTTGCGTCTAAATCCAAAATTGAATATATATATTTTTAAAATTATTATTCGAAGAATCTATTAAAGAAATAGCTCGAGGAAAATTCAACAGGTTATTAATTCAAAGAATTATCAAGCTCCTATTTTGGCTAAGATCAATCAGGTAAATGGGATTCTTCGAAAGCCATAAATCGGTTATGGAAACCAAATGCTCATTTTGGCTAAAAGGCAGGCATCGTCAGTGGTAATCCACCGATAGTATATTTTAAGCTGTTAGTTATTTCATTTTTCTGTATTTTTTGGCAATACATTGCCAACAACGCGTGCGTTTTTTTTTAGCTTTCTGTTAATATACGTTGAAATTTATATGAAATTCAAAACTTTTTTAATTTCGCAATTTGTCCACATTGCCTCTTTTTTAATCTTTCTTTTTCCAGATTCTAATTCCTGACTTATGTAACGCATACTGAAGCTTTACCTAAAAGTAAACTGTGTCGTCTTGATTGCGTGAAAAATTTCCACTAACTCGTAGTTATTGCGAGGCTGTATACATAATCGTTTGATATTACGGCGACGGAATATTTCATTTACGCAGCCGAGAAAACACGGCACGACCTCTATTCCCTTACCCATAAAAAAAAAAGGTATATACAAAAGAGCGTTACGTAAAAATTACTGCTCAAAAAGTTTCGAACTCCATTACGGAAAAAGTTGCGAGCCGGAATTTTTATATAAAGAAAGAACCTCGAGGCTAATTTCGTGCTATCGCAGCGCCGCCGCTACCCCTAAGTTACTACCGAACACTTACATATCTTCTTCTTTTTTTTTTTTAAAAGAAAAAAATACCGCCTCCAGGACGGCGTACTTCCTTGCGCAATATTTTCCCTTAAAACTGTTTCTCTCCGCTCACCTAATCTCATCAGTCACGAAGTCCTCGGGCCAACCTCTTTAGAAAATCGAAAGAGTTAATAAGCGTTGCGTGTCATATGCATATGCCGCTGCAAGAGCGTCATTATTCCCCTCCTGCGATTTTTTTATGCTTTCCCGTTTCCCTTTTAGTAGTTGTTGTAGTAATGCGCGTAATATCTGGAGGATAAATTCGAGGGACATCATCCTCTCAACCTTTTTCACACAGACACACACACACACACACACCGAGTGCACTTCCTAAACTGCTCCCTTATATATATATATATATATAACTCTTCTTTTGAGATACGTTCCATCTCGGGAGAGACCGAAAAAGGGAAACGGAAGAGGAGAGTGAGAGAGAGAGAAGGGAGGAATAGATGGATGGGAGGGAAAAAAAAGGAGGTTAAGGTGCGGGAGTTGGTGTGGACAAAGGGAATCTAGATTGAGTGCTCAGTCGGACGATATGAAGTCCTCGGCCATTAAGGGGCGTCCTGAGGAGGTGTGGGAGGAGTAAGAGGAGGTGGAGGAGGAGGAGGCGGCGGTGGATGTGCGGAGGGCAACAGCTTGGATTGATGGGGGCTAATAATGTCACCAGTCGACTGAGGGGACTGATGGGGATGTGTGTGTGTGGAAAGGGGTTGGCGGGTGGGGGTGGAGGAGATGATGTTTTTGGGTGAGGAGAGGGGAATTCGGAAGAGACGAGCGGGTGGGCGTGGCGAAAGAGCGTGCGGTGGTTTTTGGTCTGCGGCTCGGTGAGGGTAATGGAGGAAGGGCATGGGTAGTAAATGGAGCGGAGGTAGGAGGGCGGAGGAGGTGGCGACAGATGCGGTGTGTGTGTGTGTACTAAAGGGGGGGAGGGTGGAGGGGTGGGTTGACGCAGGTTAAAAGATGGGAGGGTGATGGAAGGAGGGAGCTGAGAAACCTTTAGAAAAATGGGATGGGAGAGGAGGGAGAGAAAGATTGGGAGGGATGAAGGGTGATATGAAATGGGAGGGAAAGATGGAGGGAGAGAGAGATGGACGTGCTACCAATCTTTCATCCGCGTTCCTCTCTCTCTCTTTTCCTCCGTCGCTTTCTCCCCTCTTGACTTCGCATCTCTTTTCTCTCTCTCTCGTCTCCTCGACTACTTTGGCGACCTTTTTAATCCGGCCACTCGTACCTTCTCTATCATTCACGACTATTGTTTCGCCCTCTCTCTCTCTCTCTATATATATATAAAATCAATCTTCCTCCTTCTCATCCTCGCTCTCCATGTCGTATATCCATTCCCTCCATTTCTCTCTTTCCCTGTTATTCTTTTCACTTTCTCATATACGAAGTATTTTGAGAAAGTACTGTTATCGCGAAAAAATTCGACCTCGAGATTTTTACGGAAATATACGTTGTAGGTGTCCGAAAAAGTGGTTTTCGCAATGCCGTCTGTCTCTCTGTTACTAGCTCTAGAGCCTAAACGGTATAGCGAAAATGAATGAAATCTCGTACTTAGGCATTTTATCATACAGAGCAGAGTATATGAAAAAATGTTGGCATTGCTCAATAATTAAGGAAAGTTTATCCTACGCTTTTTTTTACAACAATTTGATTTTCTGACGATTTTGATCAAATTTCATTCAGTTACCTGATTTTAAGTCTTCAATAATACTGTATAGTTCATATTTCTCAAAAAATGAATATAAGGCTAGTTTATTCTAGGCAACTTTAGCAATAATACGATTTTCTCAGAAACGCATCGAAAGATTTTGGTAACATTTCGTACAGTTACTTGAGTATACTTCTGCAATAATACTACATATTTCATTTTTCTAAATGAATGAATATAAGGCTAGTTTATTCCTGGGCAACTTTAACAAAAATTGGATTTTCTAAAAACTGGCTGATACGATTTTCATTTTCTAAAGATAACTAAACGACGCATTATTACATGAGAAAGTTTGTAAAATGTATGTTGCACCGATTTTTTACTCTCTATCGAAGCATACCCATCCGAGTCTGTTTTTGTACTTTCACTTCCTTTCTCTTTTGCGATCGCGTTTGCCTTTATTTTTTATCTCTATCGACTATTGGGAACTTCGGTTCTGTTTTGTGGAGTGAGGGATGGGGGGGGTGGTGTGGTGTCTCTCTCTCTCTCTCTCTCTCTCTCCTTAACCATGTTGCTGAATTGCGTTGTTATTTGACGTGTGTTTAAGGAGAAGAGGTTTCTATATTTTTTCTTCCCCTTATGTCTTCTTTTACGAGTGGGATGTATTCGGGGAAATTTTTATGCTCGGATTTATGTTTTTTTCCTACCTCGGGAGAAACACGACAATTTTGAAAGGTATTTTTGTGTTGTAGGAATAGGCGTTTCTTGGAGTCTCGGGTAGAATAATCTGACGTTGAAAATTCTTAATTCAGGTAACATGTATGCTCGAAATAATTGGTTGAATTCGAGTTACACCGGATTTACTGTTTATATTTTAGTTTTGTTGTTAAGCCAGGTGTGTGATTTAGGCTCTGATTATTCGTTTGTTTCAAGTAGCGGAAACGGTATTTTTACGAGGATTATTTCACATTTTACGTAGTTTTACTTTCAGATACCTTTTGTTGGTAACTGTGTGTACACCTATTGGTAAATATATGTTCTTTTAAAATACTGATATAGTCATAATTAAATCGGTCGTGATAATTACATTTTCTTTGCAGTCTATTTATTTTCTTGATTTATTTCGCTGTCGATATTTTCTCTTCATTTTCCATCTCTTCTTTTATGCTATTTCCATTATCATTTCCCGATTCATTTTCTCTCTTTCTTGCTTGCTTCGCCGTTCCATCGCACAGCATCAATATGAAAGCTTTCTATGTGGTCCCACAAGGTTATCCGCAAATATCAACCCTCTTCTTTCATTACGGCAATTTTCCAGCTTGCCAACTCACCCCAACTTAATTCTCTTTCAAATTCTCCTCATCTTTATCTTCATCTTTCCTTTCCCCTTTCACTCTTTCATTTTTTGTTCTCCTCATTTACCCCTCCCACGAATTCAATCCTGAATCAACTTCCATTTTACCGAGGGTGTTGCCGTTAACTTGATCCTCCTGCACAGCCAAGACCGGCCCTATTTCACGTCTCTCGCTACTCTGCCCCCTCCCTACCTCTCTTTCTCTCTCTCGACACTCTAAATACTTTTCTTTCTAAGCCTCCACAATGTATCGCCGTTCGCCATTTGCCACATTTCTCGCGTAGAATCTCTCTTAAACTTCTTTTTTTTTCATCATAAGCTAATTTGCTTTTCTCCAATCGGCGATTCTCGAACTAATTAACGGTTCTTATCGCGCTGGATTGAAGAGTTTTTCTTTCCATTTTGCGGGAGTGAAATCAGGAAGGAACTTTACCGTCGGGTTTACTCATTAGAACACGGCTTATTGGTGAAATTATTAATCGCTCGAGGGAAAACTTTTTTCCAGGACCGATACAAGACTCCTCACTTGCAGAATACATATAGTTATGATAATAATATGCTACCAGTGTGTCTAATTAGACATAGGTTTGTGCTGCTGTGGTTTTATATGCTATATTTTTGTTGTATATTTTCAATAGAGGATTATTTCTGTTATATCTAAATCGTTGTTTTATATTAAAATTCTGAACGGAGCATTATTTAATCAATAGGTACTTTTAATCTATCTTTGTAAATAATTATTATTACCATTCAGAGAAACTCTTTTTTCGTAAAAAAAAACCAACGAGTATCACTGTAAAGCGTCTTTTAAATCGAAAAACATATTAAAAACGGAATACTTGATAAAAAAAACTGAAAGACCAAAATAAATATGAATACGTTATAATGCAGCCGCGTGTAAATATTTTTCCGTCTTTCTATTTTCCCAAAATTTATCAAACGCCATTAATTAAAACTGAAAGGTTTTTGTTTGTTTAATCTTTCCGTTACCCGAACCGTCGAGAAAATATTAAAAAACAAGCCTTTCCATTCTCATTTCGAGAAAAGTCGGTCGTCAAAATTAACGTAGCTTTAATCATTTAGTAAAACAACTCGTAATGAAACTGCCCGACGTAATTTTCTAGGGAGAACCGTATTTTTCGCAGAAAACGTTTTGCGACTTCGGTTTAACCTTAATTATATCTTCTTCCTTGGCTCCTTATTAAACAAAATTAATTTCCCCTTTGTATTCCCTTCTTCACTAAATCGAGCCTTCCTTTCTTTATTTCGTTCTCTCTCTCTCTCTCTCCTTCTTTCTCCAGGATTTTCCATTCGCCCCGCTTAAAACACTGTCCCTTTACCTATCTGCTACACTTCTTTCTCTCTCTCTCTCTCTTCAATTACATATGCAACCCTCCCCCTCTTCTTTCTTCGGATACCCGTCCAACTCCTCTCACTCTCCCTCTTGTTTCTCCCTCCCTCCCTCTTGTCTCTCCCTCTCTCTCTTTTCCCTCCTCCTCCGTCGCTGCCCTCGAAAGATATTCATTTAGAAATAGCTGATTTTGATACCCCGCTCGTAAAAATGAAAATGCGGTCGTTGGAGCACACTGGCGGTTGTGGAGCGGGAAGGAGGGAGGGAGGAGAGAGGAGGAGGGGGAGATGGGGGGGAGAAAACGGGGGTGGAAATGGGTGGGGGAGAGTTCAGACGGAGGTAGCGGCGGTCGTGGCGTGGGTGATGGTGATGGTGGGAGGAGGGAATGGAAGGGATCATTGGACAGGGAGAGGCCATCAAAACGCGAGGCCAAGAAGGCGGAGTTTTAAGGAGAGGTGGAGGAAGGAGGGGAAGAAAAGGGGAAACGAGAGAAGAAGGGGCGGTGTTAGAGGGAGGGAATGAGACAGAGAGAGAGAGAAAGAGAGAGGAAAAGTGGTAGGGGGAGGTCATGGGGAAAGAGGGAGAAGAGGAAGAGGTGTATATATGTGTGATTGTGTGTGTGTATATATATATATAGAGAGAGAGAGAAAGAGAGGGAGAGGAAATAATAAATCGAGAGCAAAAACAGAAGATGGGACGGGAGAGAAAGAGAGAGAGAGAGAGATGATAAAAAAGAAAAGAGGGGAAGAGAGGGCATAACCCTACAAATTGGATGACAAAGAAAATACGTTTCTTACTACGTGTTCAGTAGGGATGAATGCGTTGCGGAGGTATGGGAGAGGGGAAGAGAATTTGGGGATGTTCCGGTTTTTATGGTGCGACGGGGGATAATTTTGTTTTTTTTTAATTGAAATATTTTGAGTGAGGAGGATTGGTAGTGATTGCAGTTCAAAGTTGGTAGGAGATGAGTCGGATTGTTGCGATTTTTAGGTTGAAGGGAAGAAGAGGAAACGACAGATACACAAATACACACAAACACACACACACATACATATATATATATATATATATATATATATATATATATATATATATCGCGGATGATCAAGTACTTCTAGCAAGAAAGTAAAAGGAACTCCAGAAAATGATAAATAGACTAGTGATTGCAGGTAGAAAGTACGGTATGGAAATAAATACAGAAAAATCCAAGGTCATGCGAATATCAGGTAAAGAAGAAAAAAATTTGAATATAAGTATGCAGAAAGCCATTATAACAAGTTTCAGATTATAAATACCTTGGAAGCATCATAACGAGAGAAGCAAAATGTACCGATGAAATCAGGACTAGAACAGCGAAAGCAAAAGCCGTTTTCAGAAGAAAGAAATTCCTACTAACAGGGAATATGAAGTAGGATATTCGCAAGAAGTTGATAAAATGCTATGTGTAAAGTATAGCTTTGTATGGGGCAGAAACATGGATGCTAAGGAAAAATGATATTAAATGCTTGGAGAGCTTCAAAATGTGGACTTGGAAAAGAATGTTGAAGATAAAATGGACAGATAGGGTGAAAAACGAGTAAGTATTACGAAGAATAGGAGAGAAGCGAGCGATTACACAGACTATCAGAAAGAGGAAGGCGAACTGGATTGGGCATTACCTGAGGAGAGAGTGCATGATTAAAGAAGTGCTAGAAGGAAAACTGGATGGAAAAAGAGAAAGAGGTAGGAAAAGGCTTCAGCTGATAGACCACTGGAATGGGAAAGAGAAGAAAAATGTGAAAAACAGGAGTATATGGAGAACCAAGTTTAACCATGAATAATCACGGACCTGTCTACGGACAGACTACCTATGATATATATATATATATATATATATATATATATATATATATATATATATGGGTGATGCAAATGCTTACAGGGCGTAGAGGAAGATGTGGACTGAAAGGATTTGAATCGGATACAAAGGAAGAAGCGAGGGTCTCGTAGAAATTCGGGAAACCAAGAAGAGATACGTCAAAGAGATGCAAATTAAAGGAGTAGAAAGGAATGGCAGAGAGAGTGAGGGAGAGAGTAGAAAAGTGGTAAAGAGGGAGGGAAAGGCAGAATGAGGCAAAGATGGGGGAGAGGTTAGAGGTAAAGGAAAATAAAAGGGATGAATAAAGAGGTATGGAAGATACGACACGAAGGTCAAAGTAGTAGCAGAAGAAATGAGGAATATGGTAGAAAAGAAAACGTATATAAGGTTTAGAAAAATGCGATGAAGGAAAAATATATGTATGTATATTATAATTTTGCGAAAGAAGATTCGTATTCGCCGTAAATTCATTTGAGCGAAAAGTGAATTAAGAAACGGTCCTAGGGAAAAAAATCTCTTCAAGTAAAGGGAGAAAATTGATAAGAACGCGTACAAAAGTGATGAGGAGAAATGATAACGTCAGTAGAAATGAAGCGTAACGCGAAAAGAACTCTGCCTTATAAAAGCTACAAAAAGAATGGATTAGAAGGTAGGTTTTTAAAAAAAATGTAAATTTCGTGGAATTTGACGAGATTCGAGGCGTAGGGGGAAAAAAAAAAGCCTCGAACGAAAGGTTTCGTTGCGCCAAGACAAAAGAAGGGAGGGAGGGTGTGCGGAAACAGAAGGCTGCGAAACAAAGTCGGAAATGAGGAAGAAGACAAGAGCTTCTGCTTATTTGGAAGCGTATATATTTATTTTGTATGCAAATGCTCTCTCGCCCTAAGAAGGTACGAAAAGGAAGGGTTCCGTGTCCTTTGAGGGAAAGCGTGGGAGGGTCGAGGTTGAACAAGGCGAGATAGGATTATAAATGAGCAAGAACTTAAAAGGTAGCCGTGTAGATATAGGTTCCGTATTCTCCCTCTGTATTTTAATCACCATCCCTTAAAGCCTGACTCCCATCGCGTATCATATTTACGAGACCAGCATCTTGAAATTCACGTCTGCTTATCCTTGAGTTTTTTTTCGATCCGATTCTTTCCTTTAAAAAATAAAAATAAAATAAAAAAGAGCATATTACGCGCCGAACGGTTTTGCCGCGACGTTTTAACTTCGATCGACGTAAATCAGGATCTCTCTCTCTCTCTCTATCTCCCCGTTGTTCCGGTTTTAGTATTTCGCGTCGTGTTTAACGGCTGCGTGGTCTCTCAAGACTTCGTGTAACGACTCTCTCTCTCTCTCTCTTTCCGAAGATTCCGCGGTGATTGATGAACATCCCTTTGCGTAAAAGCGAAGAGGTTAAGGTGCGTAAATTAAACAGGCTCGGTTTTGTGGGTTTCTGGTTGCTTGGCTTTTTGGTTGGACGGCAACCGTAGTCGAGGAGGAGATTGGATACACAAAAGACAAGAGGAATGGAATAAGAAGATAAGAACGAGGGAGGAGAGATAAAGGGGAGGGAGAGGAGGAGGAGGAAGGAAGGGGAAGAGCGGAGGGAGGGTGATTGGGAAGAGGGGCAAGAGGAGGGAGAGAGAAAATAAGGAGGGAGGGAGAAGAGAGGGAGCGGTAAGATGGGGCGGAGATAGGGATGGAATAGGAAGAGAAGAGAGATAGGATAAGGAGAGGGAGGCGAGTGAGAGATGAAGAGAGGAGAGGTGGAGGGAGGAAGAGGAGGAGGATAGAAAGATATGAAGGAAATGGGAGAAAAGAGGGGAGGGAGGGAGAAGAGAGAGAGGGAGCGGTAAGATGGGGCGGAGATAGGGATGGAATAGGAAGAGAGATAGGATAAGGAGAGGGAGGCGAGTGAGAGATGGAGAGAGGAGAGGTGGAGGGAGGAGGAGGAGGATAGAAAGATATGAAGGAAATGGGAGAAAAGAGGGAAGGAACAGAAGAGGAAGAGAGGAGAAGAAAGGGAGAGAGAGGGAGGAGGTTCGCGGTGGAGGGATGCATGGTATGTACGGTTGTTGGAGAGGGGGGAGGGTATGGGGGAGGAGGAGGAGACGGATGCGGGAGTATGGCAGTAAAAGCTCTTGAGGTGGATAGGGAAGTCTCCGCCAGGCCAACGGGCCCGACCTCTCCCCCTCTCTTTTTCCCTCTCTTTATTTCTCCGAATTTTATTTTGCCCAAGAGCGACTCAACTTTGTCGCGTGTTGCAGTATTTTATGGATTCGTTCTTCCGTAACTGTTCCTCGTATGGCAAAAGTCCTTTTGCCAATGTTTTATCCCCCTCTTTCCTCCACTCGCACCACATCCTATCCAATCTCTTCGAGTATTCCTCTCTCTGCCTCTCCTCTCGACGGTAGAGACCTCTCGTTTACTGCGCCTTGAGTCTAAGGGGTTATAAAGATTTATAAACCGCTATGTGAATTCGACGGACGGGCAGGAATGACTGGTGCGATTTGGCTCTCGTATGGCATTCGCTCTCTTTCGTATTTTCCTGAATTATGCAAATGTTTCAATTTCGACGGATATTATATCAATTGCATGCTTTGCGAAATTGGGGCTTTTTTTTTTTACCCTCCCGGAGTTGGAGAAAAGTATCGGAATGGGAGGAGGGGGAGAATGGAAGGGGAGAGTATGGCATTTCGAATTGTCTAGCGTTCAAGCTAAAAGAAAAATATAAACCGATTTCCGCGCGCATCATTATGAGAATCTGGTTATTATATTCAACGCAGGCAATATTGATGGTTAAAATAAAAGACGTAAATTATACTTAGATGGCGTTTCATCGATTTAAATACGTGCAAATCAATTAGTTTCGATAAATAATTGAAAAAAAAAACACGGAGCGTGTCAGTCTTCCGAAAACTCGGTTTCGAATAAGAAAAAAAAGAACGATGCGTTCCCCTTTTACGTCAGAAGATAAATTTCAATTCGTCTTCTTGAGTCGTTTCAGTCCTAGAAAACACTCCAACCGTGAACTTTCTAAGATAAAAAATCCATCCCCGTTTATTTTGTATCTGGGTTGGGTTACAAGGCCAATTTATGACGCTCTCCGCCGATACGTCAGCAAAGCTGTTCCGAAAAAGCGTCGCTTCTAGGAAAATTTCTCGTCTATTTCGCGTCGTATGAACTAACTTTTGATTGCATTACTTGAGTTCCGCGCAACTCTTGAAGGCATTTGGAGCGAGTCCATTGACGATAGCTGTGTAACACGAGAAAGAAGGAGGGCTTAAACCTCCCTTTCTCTGTCTCTATTCCCTTCTTTCCTCTTAAGAAGCCGCGTCTCCAGTTTCATTTCAGATGGAAGTGATTTTGTGAATGCAAATCAGCAGTAGGATCTCTATTGAGGGAAAGGATCCTGGAATATTATATGTCTTTCCCATTCCATGCACTCGAGTGATGGGAATCGCTCACTCATTCCACTTTTATGAATACATCTTATACGCATATACTACCATAAAAACAAGTACATACATTCATATGTATGCACATGTGTGTGTATATATGTAGGACGTGACAAAAAGATGGAAAAAGTTTGAAATAAAGACAGTTTTTATTTATGGAAGTTATTTATTGAAATGTTTTTACAGTTTCAAACTACAGACTTGGTGTTTATTCAGAACATACAGTTTTATAAAATTGTGTCAGTTAAATCGCTCTTTTTGCGGTTAACACATTCCGCCTTTCTGCTACCCTCCTAACATTCACATGAGTCTATCGTAATGGCCTGAATTGCATCTATAATTTTTATGTAAATTCATTAAGTGTTGTTTGTCATAAATCTCTAATTCGTCTTCTACAATCTTAACAGAAAGAAACAATAATAACTTTACATACATGTTTACAACATTTTCAATGTTATTTAAAGTTACAGTTTTCAATGACAAGTCAGCACCGCTAAATTTTTGAAAATATTCGTAATACATACGTATTAGAATAAACCGTCGACATGGTTGCTACTAATGTGTTTTAACTCATCACAAAAATGAAACAAATTAATTTTTTCGTGCCCGCGAACGCGATTTAATCTGACAGGAAAGAGCACCGTGAGATTGCCCAAAGAGCAAAGCGATACTCGCGAGCGCCAGGTTTAGAATCCCTGCTCCACATTCTTATAGGGATATGTATGGTTCTCTTGTGTTCCATTCAAGTGTCTTCCTCTTGCAAATCAGATATTATCTCGCACCCTTGGCGCATAAAAGGCTGCGGATTTTGTTTACTCAAATTCTCGAAGCCTCCAACATTTCTTCCAGTTTCTTCCCATTGCCACTCTCCATTCCTTCCTTCGTCTGCTTTTATCGCTTTGTTTCACTCGAAGAAACGGTCTGAAATCTTTTCTACCCAATAGTTTCGCATAAAAGTGGAAGGATGCGTCTTTTTCTGAGGCGTCAGAGGAGTTTTCAAGCGCCGCGAGCGCTGATTTCGTTTCGAAGATGCTGCAATGAGATAATTTTTTCGGAGGCCGCTATAGCAATTCATTTATGCCTGTAAACGTATCGAAAAATAAGGCAGTTAAATTTGGGAGAAATTCTGAAATTATTATCCTATTTTGTTTACACCACCATATAACACGAGTACATTGAGACTTTGATCCTATTACATGTAAAATCCAATCGTTCTAGTAAATATGTTCCTGCATGGAATATTAGAAAATAATTATAAAATATCAATAAGTGCGATCCTTTTGTAATTAATAATCGGTCAAAATAATCTAACTATTCGCTACAGAATTATTCAGCTCATCTTTTATGTAAAACCAAATTGACAAATTGTAATTTGGGACCTTGTGACTTCAAACAACTCTAGCGCTAGTAGGCTTCTCAATCTAAATCACAAAGCAAGGGAGGAGAGGAACCCGGTGCCGGCATTAGCCTTTTCTTATCGAGAAGCACCAAGGGAACCAACGGCTTTACGTTCCTCCCGAAGGACGGAGCGCTGATTTGCGTACTCTCCTCTAAACACGCAAATAGGAGGCCGCTAAACCTCTGAAAAATCCTACTTTCTCAGACTTCGTAACCGGTTCGCACCGGATTTGCTCAGTGTAGCCACCGCGCCACGGCCTCCCCTGAAATTGACAAATGATCTCTTCAGTAACTATAAAAAGGTTTGGAGAACCATTTTTAGAGTCTACTACCACTGACGACGGCTTCTCTTTTCTGTAACTAAAATTTTCACCTGGTTCTCCCAGCCATTTTATGTCTATTGGAGAAATGTTGATCGTCAACTCCAATACATGAACCAGAACGTGATGAATTTTCATCAGCGGTTATTTCAATTTTTTTTTAAATCGTTAATATTCGTCTCGTACTGTAAACTCGACCTTTACGTATTAGGAAGTGCTTTAGTGGGGATTTTGAGGAAGTATTATTGGCTTGTACATGTGTGACGGTGGATCGGATGGAAGGGACGAAATGGGGCGGTGAGACTTCTCTCTCTCTCTGAATCCTTCCACCCACAATCCTCTCGCCCAGCTTCTTTACGGCGCAAAGAGCGGCATATAGGTTAGGTGGGCTATGGGTTTTGCGCGGCCATTCCGAATTGCTAAGGGACGGCGGCATCAATTCGAATCCGTGGGATCAGAGTATAAGACCCCTTTAGTCTCTCCCTCCCTCCATCACCCACTCCTCTTTCTTCCTCATTCGCGCTCCTTCCCTCTCTCGTGCTTTCCTCTCTCATCCTTTATGGTCATCCTTCCATCCGTTGCAATATATATATATATATTACGCCACCATAGTATCTTCTTTCAAAACATCCCTCTTCCGTCTTTTCCAATTCCTTTTCTATCTCCTCTCTCTTTTCCCTTATATCTCCGCTGCTGCATTCCCCTCCGTCATACTTTATTCTATATTTCCTACCCCCTTCTTATCACGTGCCCATTCATTGACACAGTCTTAACCCTAACCTAATCCGTGTCAATCTAATTAATTTCCTACGAATAGGATTTTTCTCATACCAATGAAATCATCCGAATCATCTCTAGTTGCCTCATTTAGCACCGTTCGGTGTTTGATACGCGGTAAAGGAATTGGTATATCGTCTGACTACCGCGGGTTGTAGCCATTCCGTGAGTTCTGTAGGAACTGATTTTTTTTATTACCGTTATAATGGCCGTTCTAAAACTCCTCGGGGTACTTTTTAAACTCGTCTTCGTAATTGAGTTAGTCCAAATTATGAATTATTGATCTCTCTAATGGCTGAGATCTAATTCATAATCGGAATAACTCCAGCAGTTATAAAACGATAGGAAAAATCCCATTCGCGATTAGGTTAAGAAAGCATTCGTTCTCGATCGTTCTTTTTTTTATTACTAACCCTTGTTGAATCACCGCCGAGGATAACCTATTCGTAGTCGATATTTTAAACCTAGTTTTATTTTAAAGCTGTTGGATATTATCAGGAGACTGAATAATCAAACAACCTTATATTTTTCACCCATCACCCATCACTTTCCTGGATATCCCTCTTTCTTGTTTTTTTTCTATTTTCCCCTCCATATAAATATATCCTCCTTACGCACTCCAAAACGCACTCATCCTCTCTCCTCGCTCTCCTTACATCGCACTCCTTCCTACTAGGAAGCCTACGCCATCCCCTTTCGCTCGGGTCGGGCCATAGGACTCCCTTCTCCCCTCCCGCCCCAAGAAAAAGTCCGGGTTAAGTGCGTTCCCCCGAAGTCCTGGGGGTAGTGAAGGGGGAGGGGGGGAGAGGGAGAGAGGGAGGGAACGAGAGGAAGGAATGGAAAAAGGAAGGAGGAACACATCTGCCGAGGTGATTCCCTTCATCGGAATATATTGTGTCTCCGATTTTTACAGTATTGGTACTGCCATTCCCGTTTTAGTTTTTCGCATTGCCTCTCGCGGGAGATAGAGTTTGGGAACCTCGAATTGGACTTAGGATCCCGAAGCGAAACAAGATTGAGAGTTATCCTCTCCCGTAAACGGTTTAGTTTTTTCTTTTTCTCTTTTTTATGCATAAAGGGGGAGAGAGAGAAGGAGAGAGAGGGGGAGAGAGAGAGAGAAAGAGAGTCCCGGCTTAAGGGAACGAGACTTCTTCGGTGAATGGAAAATCTTGGGGAAACCTTTGAATTGGATAAGAACAATACTAACCGTTTTTCCCTTCTGCGCATAAGGAAGATGTAACATTCCGAATTTTATGTAAAAATCTTGCGAGATATAGATCGATATTTTTTTCGCCCGTTTTGAGATTTAAAATGAACGAATAAGATTTTGGATACTTTTATTGTTCAAGGCAGAGTACCTTGCTGAGTACGAGTGGTTTAAATATTTTTATTCGTGTGAATATGCTTTTTGAAAATGCACATTTCACAAAAATCTGTAATGTAAATTTTTATATTGGGTCATTTAAATATCGTTCGGCATAATTTTGATGAACCGTGTTATGCGAAACGTCTGGCCTCCTGGCGTATCATATTTGACCACCCTTCTTTCATTGCTGAACGAGGTTAGCAATTTGGTTGAAACTCTACGAAGGCCGTTATTTAACCCGCGTATTAAATATCATTAACGATTTCCGATGCCCGCAATCGGCAGAGCTGAGGTGGATTCAATCTTCAGAAAAGAATATCTGCTTCTCCATTGGATTCTTAAACTGAAACGTTGAAGTAATCTTTAATATATATATATATATATATATATATATATATATATATATATATATATACACACACACATACATATATATACATACACACACACATACATACATGCATACATGCATATATATATATATATATATATATATATATATATATATATATATATATATATATATATATATATATATATATATATATGTGTGTGTGTGTGTATATAATTCAAATTTCAGAAACCGTGGATTCGCATTCAATTCCCAAACATCGATTCTTAAACAATTTATCCTATGCATAACGCACGAGACTGGAGAGGCGAGACATGGAGGGAGGAAAGTAAGAAATTGCCTGTGAAAAGGGGTCGACAGAAATACAAAGAAGGAGAGAGAGAATAGTGAGAGCGTAAAGGAGGAGAGAGTGGGATGGGAGTGTCGGTAGGGATGGATTTGGCGAGGACGATGAGAAGAAGGGAAGAGGGGGAGAGGGATGTTAAGAGGGTGGTCAGTTGATCCTTTTTACGGTAACTGTGTTTGCGAGGCGTGTGCGCCGCTGTTGCCGCTAAACCAGTGGCTCGGAAGCGAATACGTCCTCTAACGCCCTTACGGCCCGCAGTTTCATCGAGACTGGACACTAGCGGAACGTGTAAAATCAGCAGTAAACGTAATGACCCGTAGGAACAAAGGGTTTCGGGTTGAATTATTTCAAGGCATGAGGCATAGGAGTGATGCGGCAGGGGGGGAGGAGGGTGGAGAAAGGGGAAGGGGGGGAGGCGACGTCTGCGCGGGTGGCGCCCTTCTGGGCTTCCGCCGAGGTGTTGATGTGTCTCCCTTCGCTGTTTCCCTTCACGGCCGCGGCGCTGCGGGCAGCGCGGCATTTAATGGCATTTGCGTCGACGTATGGAAGGTTGGTGTCGGGAGTGAGAGAGAGAGAAATAAATAAAACGAAAGAAAGAATCGCCTTTCGAACGACTTACGCTCCTTTTTATTGTCGTCTGAGCTATATAATCGGTAATCGCGATCTTGAAAGGTTTAACGATGAGACATCTTGTTACCCGGCGCTGTGAAAATGTTTGACCAAGATGTTTTAGTGATGATTGATCGGTAGTTTCATTCACGCAATGAATCGATTTCGGAATTTGATATCGGTTATTTTAATTGTTTTTTTCAAAAAATATATGTAAAATATAATAAATGATATTGTGGCATAACTGTAACTAACATGAACTCCAGGCAGTCGTACTCTATTTCAGAATGTACATTTCGAAAATTTATATCGGCTTAAAAGTATTGACGGGAATCGAGGTTATTAAAGGATTCCTGAGACCTCCGCCCCACAAAACCCATACGTGAAAAATTTCAAAACCCCAATATTCCATCGTGCTTATAAAATTTCCACCGTAGATAAAATCATGTTTTTGTTCTCCGTGCGTAATTTCTCAAATTTATGATTTTTCAACCATAAATTGAATGGAGAAACATGTTGGAATGATAACAAAGGGCCTGCCGTATTTCTTGCCACCACATCTTGCTACGGTGCTAAAGAATTTAAAGGTTGATATTCCGCCGCCCCCCTTTAACACTTCTGAAATTACTAAAATGTAAATTTTGAATGTTGATTTATCTTCCTTTATAAGGTTTTTTATATGGGAAAATTTGTTGAGATTAAGCTAGGAATTGCATTATAACCATATACATTGATGAATCTGACTTTTTCTCGACAGCAAAGCGCCATATGTTAAAATCCTCATTTGATATTATATATTGATAAAACTATTTTCTATTATCTATTCGTTTGGCGAGCATTTGGCAACATATACGCTGCAGTAATCAAAATGACTCATTCTCTCCTTCAATCGATTCAAAAATAGGTTCTCCTGCGTCATTCACATCCCTTTAACTAACACAGAACAAAGGATTAAAGCAAATACATTCATTATGAGGTCGTAAAAACGCTCCCCAGTCTCACGCTGTGATGAGCGACTCGGAAGCTCACATCCTCAATGTGTCCAGCCACCACGACATCAAGTTACTCACCATGGAAGCGAGATCGAAGCGATACCAGCGACGTTTCCCGACTTTACTTTGACTTATAGCCCAGAATTCAGGTGCCTTCTCATCTGCTTTCCTTTCATAACTCTCTCCATCCGCCTTCATTCCATCCCTCCGGCCGTGTAACATCCCCTTCCTTAATTCATCTCGACCCTCTCATTCCCTCATCCCTCTCCCCATTGCCTACTCACCCTCCCCTCTGCCTGCGTGTTTCCTCTCACAGCACAACTAACTTCTCCTTTTCTCTCTCCCTCCTCCCCCTCCTCTCCCTCTCTCTCTCTCTTTCCTCCCCCTCCACTCTACTTACTCAACCACCCCACCAAAGATTCAACCGCTCCTCCTCCTTTCAGTGCATTTCCTCACTCCCTATGTCCTTTTCCCCTCCTTGACCACTCCCTCCCACCCCACCCCCCTCCCTGTCCTTCTCCCAGTTCTCCCTCTATTATTTTTTTACATCCGTGTCCGCCTGTTTTATCCATCCATACCTCATCTCCTTCCCTCCGGGTATACCTGTCTTTTTCTCCTCCGTATATCTCTCTGTCTCTCTCTCCCTCTTTGACCCTCCCTCGCCACTCTTTATCCCCCTCCCTCACCCCTCTTTGTCCCTCCTCTCCCTACTGCTTCCACCCTCCTTGACCACTTCCTCCTCACCCTCCCTCACTCTTTAGCCCCTCCTCGCCCCACTTAGCCCCTCCTCGCCCCACTTCGCCCCTCCTCGCCCCACTTCGCCCCTCATCGCCATTACTCGGCCCTCCTCGACCTTACTCGTCTTACTCGCTTCTACTTTCCCCTCATCCTCAATCATTCCTCCTCACCTTTCTTCGCCCTTACTCGCCGCTCCTTTCTCTTGCTCATTCCTCCATTTCCCTTACCTTCCGACTATTTCCACCCTCTTTTAACCTTTTCCTCACCACCCTTCCTCCCTCCTTACCCCTCTCTGCCCCTCTCTGCCCCTCCCATCGCCCGACTTCTTCCATCCTCCTTGACCGCTTCCTTTCTAATCCTCTCCCCCCCTCCCCCCTCATACTCACTGTCCACCTGCCTCTTCCCCCTTCACTGCATATTCTTTCCACCCCAATTCCCTTCTCCCCCCCCCCACCCACCCCCTCCCACACACTTTCTACCCCTCCCCGCCTCCCTCCTTCCCCCTTCTGCGGAGACGCCGCACTGTCTCGGTGCGTGACAGCTCTGCGTTGTAGTCCGCTATTGGGGAAAAGGGGAGGAAATCGCGCCACCGATCTCAATATCACGTGATATCTCCCCCGCCCCCTTTTTCTCTCCCCCGCCGCTATACAACCCTCTTTATCCCTCTATCCCTCTCTCTCTCTACCTCTCGAACCTCGCCTTACCGACCTCCGCACCACCGGGGCTGAGTGGTGGCTAAAAAAAAAAAAAAAAAAAAAAAACCACGGTCACGAAGGTTCCTCTCCCTACTTTAAAAAAATATGTATATATACATCCGTCCGCCCTCTCCTTCATTCTTTCTCCCTCCGTCCCTGTTTCCTCTCCTTCGTCTGCTCGTCATATGCGCAAGAGTAAACCGCTTGCGTTTTCCGCTACTCCCGCATAGTATGCGTGGCGACGCGGCTCTCCTTAACAACGAGTCCAAGGTCTGTGTACGAGAGAAAGTAGTGTATTTTAAAGTCATGCCGCGGCATGGGGAACGGAAGGTCGGAATATTTTAGATCAAAAATAAACGTGTGGAGGTCATAGGATATGTACGCCTTAGTATATCACGCATGCAGTGAAGATGATCGATGAAAGATAATAATGAACGCGGTATTAATCGGAGCGAAGGTGAGAATATTTTATTATGAACCAACGTTACTCAACTTTTTTTTTTGATAATACAGCCCACCTATACTACAGCGAATTATCCGCGGCCCATCTATATATCAATACGTGACGGGAAAATTCTATAATATTGAATGAAAAGAAAAGCATGAAGATACTTATTTAAAATTTCGTTAGTCATGTAATGTTTAATTTTTTTTAAAATATTAACTTTTTGGTATACTTTTGCAACGGGTTTTAAATATTGATAACCGATCTCGATTATTTTCAAATTTTTCGCCGCACTCCTCAAATCCTTTTATGGCCCAACTTTGGGTCGTGGCACACTGGCTTAGGAACGCAGTTATAAACTACGTAGGTGCTACGGTTCAAGATGGATAGTTAAGTACACGAATGGATTTATTAAAATTTGCATTAGAAATTATTACAGTGTATTGTGCCGCGGACATCGCAGTATTTTATAATTCAGATGGAATTATCGATATCGCCAATGAATAAAATCACGACTCACTAATACTATCAATGAATCGCCACTAATTGCGGCTGATTTGCAGGTGAAGTCTTTTGTCTGGTTTTATCGATGGCTATTTCATATACGTAGTACTACACGTATTTTACCAATGTACGCAAGTGCTTTAGAAATTCGGGTTGTTATCTCTACCATAGCGGATAAAAATCTCTTAACCTGAAAAATAGCAGTCACGTGTAATAAATTGGAGTAATAAATTGGATTTGAATTCGAATTGATAAACTGCGGAATTAATTTTAATAAAAAAACAGTTATTAGCGAGAGAGGTACCGTGAAACGGTTAACTTTTACGTCTCGCTTTTCCCCGAACACTACGAGGACGATCGGGAAACTTTTATTGATCCTTTGATTCACAATGCCCTCTTTGATACTCCATATATACCGAATTTATCGCTCCCCTTTTTGCCCCCGTTTTCCCACTTTCCTTCGACTAAAATTCGTAATTCCTGCCCTAATGGATAATTACATTTCCTTCGCTCCCGCAGTCCTCAGTCCCGAGCCGTATATCCACCTTATCGTCCCATAACGCCAGACAATTGAAAAGATTTTATCAGATTCGCTTTAAGTAATTATTGCCGTTGCCATTCCGCCTGCGTTTTCCAATGGGTCTTTCTTTCTCTCCCTCCCTCCCTCCCCGCCGTCTTTCACCGCCTCCCCCTCTACCCCCCGTTCTGCCTCCTCCCTCCTTTCTTTTCCCCTTTCTCTCTCCCTCTTTCGTAAGGGATGCCACCCCTTTTCGAAGGCCACTGACGAAATCGCCGACTAACCCCAATGGCGGGTTATGGCATCGATAGGGTCGCAGGAGGGGAAGCGCGGATGGTTGGCAGTATCGCCGTTAATTCTACGAATTGTTCTTCCAAGGCAGCTAATCAGGAGTTTTGGATATTGCAGAGAGAGAGAGGATGGATGGTTATTTTCTTGCTTTGGTTCTCTGAATCTAGATGCTTGTTTCCTCTCTCTAAAAAAAATACTGCGTCATCCCTTTCTCAGTTATCCTCATAGCAATTCACCTATCGTGCGAGTTGTTGCCTAGATGCATACGTAGCAGATTTTGCATCGTAATGAAGCATGAGGTAACACAACAAGAATGCTTTGTCGTGCTTCCTTTCATGTTCTGCCGGTGGATTGATAAATACAAATTTGCAATATTTCAACGATGATTTTGAAGGTTTAACGACTTATTATTTTTTACCTGGGGGATTTATCAGTATCTTTGTCAGGGTATCGATCAAGCTTGATATTTAAACGTTCTCACCTACATCAAAAGGTAATGTAAGTACGACCCGGTGATTCATAAAAATCTTGAAATTCCGTAATGTGCAACTACCCTGGAATTCTTACAGTTGATTCTTAACAATAAAAAATATTTCGATTTCCGATTATTATACGTCCGCCGTTTATTTGTACGAGAAGGCTTCTCCAACTGTAATCATGAAATTGCAGCACATTTTTTAAAAAAATTTAACAAGTGAGTCTAATAAAAAAAACACGTGTATAGCTTGTATATTCTTCCGTGACACATTTGGAAAACCAGAAGCGTCATTCACCTGTAAAGCTCGCCTGTATCGTGACAAAATTCACCGAAAGTTCATTCTGAGAAATACTCATCATTCGGCGAACAGTCTCTGGAGAATAACGTCCGTTAACTCTATTTTTTAGATATAAGATTCATCTTCCTCACTCAAGTTCAAATTCGTTTGAAGCAGCGATAAAGAAAATTTAGGAAACACGACACCGCACGCACCTACGCAAATTTTTTGTCGTCTCCTCGTCACAAACAAAGCGTTTAAAAAGCCAGTATAATTTTCCGTTCTACGAAGGAAGATGTTCAAGTATGCATTATAAGGGACTGGTGTGCTCATAATCAGCGGTCGAGTCAGAATACGGTCACGTCCTTTAGTAGCGATTTAGTGCGCCGATAGGCGACATGGACCACCTCTTCTTCAATAGCCACGCCACCGTTATTTTTTACGCGATGGCAGAGAGATCACAAGACGTTCACCTTTTGTTTTTTTGTCCGCCGAGAATATCCGCGTCCAAATCCTCGACCTCCTTCTTTGCTGGCTCTTTAACGAGCGGAGAGATAATGATATCGACAAGTTCGTGGAACGCATTTCCATTATGCGGAATTTTCTTTTCGTTTTGGCGGTTTAAACCGGTGATTTTTACCTTCACGGATTGGCACGGATGCCGCCGGACCCTAAATTTGCGTCATTTTTTTTTAATCGTCGGGCGAGACGTTGACTTAGTGCACTTTTTACTCACTCCCGTTGAATGGTTAAGGGTGTGGAACTAACTGGCTATTCGAGAGCTCGTTTAAGCTGCTGTTTTTACATCACGCATTTTGTGGAACATTACCTCGCGATGTTACTTATCTGGGTATCCCAATTTTTTTGCCGTCTGTCTCTTAAAAATATTTATATGGTTCATGCGTGGTTTTTCCCCCCATTTTCTCTCATTGAAATTGCCCCAT
Organism: Uropetala carovei; assembly: GCA_036926305.1. Lineage (NCBI taxonomy): Eukaryota > Metazoa > Arthropoda > Insecta > Odonata > Petaluridae > Uropetala > Uropetala carovei. The sequence goes on from JAXCHB010000435.1 coordinate 411,322, forward strand.
TTCGTTTCCGCGTCGATTCTGCTTTATTTTCATCGTAATTTGCGTTTAATATTTAAGTGTTTCAATTCAGAAAAATGCTGTATTTCAGATCATGCCACCTTATGAATGCATGTTTTACGTGGAATTTTCTTTTATTTCCGATAGAATATATTATTGTTCAGTTTCAAGACAAGGAAAATGACGTAATTCGTCACGGTTTGATGCCTCGACCGCGATAAAATAAATAAATAAACTCCCGAGAACGAATTTTTACGATTATGTTCCTTCGTTTCTGGAATTGTTCTCTTTTCACCTGTACATCATTTGCGCCGTTAGGTTTTACTGTCGCGGCGCCGGTTCGATAGGCTAGATACGAGCGATAAAGATATAAAAAAACACGGAGGAAATGCGCCACTCTAGTTCACTATGGACGAGAGAGAGAGAGAGGGGGGGGAGAATCAGCTGATTAAACGCAAGCTCCACAATGGAAGAACACACGCATTGAGAGAGGGACGAGAGAGAGAGAGAACGAGAAAGATAGACGGAAGGAAGGAGGAGTGGGAAAGGAGAGATGAAAGAGAGGGGTATAGAAGGCTCAAAATGGATATTGCGCATACCTCTCCACTCCGAGTAGCTTTGGAGCTTTAAAACACCGCTCCCTTCCTATTTTCCACCAAAAGTGTATCCGCTTGAGGAATTCCTACTCTGTCTGGTAACGCTTCCTCCTCCCTTCCCACCCACATTCATAGTTACCACTCCCTCTACGCCGCGGATAATAGTTAATCCCTTCTCTCTCTCTCTCCCGCATATGTATGCTCACTTTCTCTCTCCGGTCTTATCCCTCCTTCCCTCCCTTATCTCCCCTTCCTTTTCCTTCTTTCTCTCTCTCTTAGTCTCATTCCTTCCATATACGACCAATTGTCTTGCTTGGCGTTCAAACCCGTCTCCTCCTCACACCTCCATTTATCCTCTTCAAATTACCGCTAGCTCTCTAACCCTCTCTCCCTCCTCCACTCTCCTCTGCCTCTCTCCTCCGCCGCTCGGATACCCTCTCTCGATGGCAGGGGATAACCGCTTATTCAATCTCGATCTGCAGTGTCAGTATCGTTTGCCGGACTACCATCGAATGGACTGATTTTCTCCTGTCATTTTAGTTCCTAAAAAAAAAAGAAACGTTTCCTCGAATTTATCGTAACCCTCTGATCCCATTTTAACGTCAAAAGGGGCGCGCATTTTTTGACGCCATTTTGATCGCTCTCCGGTTCGTCGAGAATACCGCGATAGAATTCCTCGCGTGTTTAATTTGTACTCCGTTTCGTTTTTTACTATCCGAAAACTCTAGATTAGAATTCCCTCGCTCGCATTCAAAATTCTTTTTCATCGAATTATTTCCTTTTTGATTCGGTTTAAAAAAAAAAGGCTTTTGTCCTCTTCAGCTCATCCGATCCGATAATCAATATAAGCCATCGGATTTTTCATATGTACATATTTCCGTTCTCGAAATATGACGAAAAAAAATAAACAGAAATATCGCATACCTACCCTTTAATAAAAAAAAAAGGGGGACAAACAATTTGCAATCCCAAGAATTCGAATTTAACTAAATAATTGCAATATGTCACGTCAATAAAGTATGTCATGCCACCGCAAATTCCTACTGCGTCAGGTCAATACTTGCCAGCATACCTACCTACCTACCTTCCTCCCTCCCTCCCTCTCGCTCCCATGCCTTTTTCCCTGTTTCCTCTTTCTCCCTTCCAGTGATCTTTTTCCACCATTTTTACTCCCACTCTATTTCTTCACCGTCGCTCTCCAAGCTGCCACAGTCTCTCCCACTTTTTATCTTATTCCGTTCGGAATTCAAATTCTTACTCCCTTTACTTTCTCCATCTCGTTCGTCTAGATCCTCTCGCACGAAGAGGCAAGAAAAGTTTTCAAATTATTCCGTTTTAACAGCATCGAATTACGCCCCGCGCCAACGTTTCTTTCATTTCCCGAAACGTATAGGCGATGCGAGTTTTGCGTTGATGTCGTAAATACGCAATTTTATTATAGCTTCACATCACAAAAAATATGTATATGTTAGGCCGAATAGGCGTAATTGCCGAATCCGTGAAATGGGCAGGTTTTCAGGTTTTTTTTTTTTGGACGACGGCTTTATGCATTTCGTGAAATGAGCTAACTATTGCCTATTTCGTGAATTTGGCAAAGATATAAATTACTGAATATATTAAAACAAATTGATATTGATATTGCTTTTAAAGCAAACACGAAACTAAGGCGACTAATGGACGTGTTTCACGCTGGAAAACACCTCGGTCGCTATTTACATAATTACTAATTTTTGTTTTAGATTATTTAAAACTAAAAACGTTAACTTATTATTTTGAGTTTGATACTCGTAAAAAAAGAGATATTCTTCTAGAATTTTGGCTGCAAAATACACACACACACACACACTATGTAATAAGACAGCGAAAAGGTTTTATACTCCATGTAAACCGTTTGTCGGTATGTGAAAGCTGTTCATTTAACGCTACTCAGTCATCTTTCCTGGTGTGGTGCGTTTTGTAAACCGAATGCAAAAACAACAGAGGCATCAAAAGCGTCGTGTAAACAAGAATTTTGTCTGTGTACTGCAAAATTTACTCGCTTAGCCGCGTGCGAAGGTTAAATGAGCTGAAATGCCATCACAGATAGCATCTTCTACGTCAATCTAATATTTAGCAAGCTAAGAAAAGTTGCGACGAATATTATTTCTGTCAGATTTGTTTAAAACTATCGTATTCTTTTTTTTAATCCCACGGTAACTTATTTGACTTTAACATATTATTTAACGAAATTGAGAAAGGTAATTACGTCGGTCTTTATTCCCATCATTCATTTATTCCGCTAGTCTATTTGCTTTCGGTCTTGCTAAAAACCCGTCCGCTTTAGCATTCGTGACCTCACCTACAAAGGATCGCAAATTTCCTGTTCGCCTTCTAAAACTTCTTTACGTCATGTCTGTGTCTTCCCGAGGGCTGCACGATGCTGCACAAAGCTTTTCCCAGACCCGAATGCCTTTATTACCTTTCCCAAACCCTCCCCCCCCCCCCCCCCCCCCCCCCCCGTCTCTCGCACTCCTTTACGCAATTCTCGTTCATCCAATAATTCTATTTCTGTGGTAAGACTTGGAATTTCAATGAAAAATTCTTTCCCAGGAAAAGCAAAAAACAAATATCAGGAATCGCTGACTCTTCCTCCCGACCAAAATTGTTAAATTTCACCTCAATGTTTTAACGATTGAAGATATATTTAAAAGAAATATTTTAGTGGTATTTCGTTTTTAATTTCCTCTTCAACTGTGCCTTCAATTAAGAATAATGAATAGATTAAATAAATAGGGAGAACTTTTTAAGACTATTATGCGCACATTTAGTTAAAGAGGTGATTGAGTTTAATACGGAGTGTTAGGCTAAAAAGTCCGTTTATGCATATTCTATAAATACAGAAAAATCACATTTTTACGAAATAAGTCGTGACCAAGTTCATCCCGTGGAAACAGATCTTCCGGAAAAAATCAGAAATAGACTGTATACTCTTAAGGACCTGATTTAACTCACATAAAAGTATTATGGGCGTTTGACTAATGCAAGGAAGCGGCATTGCAGATCGATTTGAAGACTTAGTAGGTCGTTTTGAAATGTCTAAGATTAGTTCATTAAGAGGTGCTTGCTTTAATTCCAGAGTTTTGCTTTCTAACTGACGCTAGAGTGCAATTATTTTCTGCTTCTAATGATTCGGGCACGATTCACGAGTGTGAGAGTTATAACAGCAATTGATACAACACGAAACGTATTGTGGGTTCTCCATAATCAAGTCGCTTTCATTTAGCAAAAACGTGATTTCCTTTAAAACTGTAAGCGCGCGCGCGCACACACACAAATGCAAACATTTGTGCATTGGTAAATTTGCCTGCATGTAAACGTTTAAGTATTTATTGAAGTAACCAATCAAATAAAATTGCAGCCACGGTAATTTATTCAGCTGAACTCGAATGAATTGACCGCTCTGAATATTCTTTTGCGGGTAAGATTAATAAATTGCCTTCAAATTAAAGAGCGGCGCAAACTGAAGCATTATCAAAAGAAAAAGTAGCCTATCGGTTATAGATCTGTCGGCGAAAAGTTTAATCACTCAACTTAAAGGATTCACCCGAGTGTTCGAAAAACAAAAACTGAAACCTTCCTTCCGAGATTTTTTTATTAAATTACTTAAGTCGGCGCATAACGTGAAACGTCTGTTTCAGTTGGGAATTGCTTCGGATATCATTATTTCCTCTTCGGCGCCGAACTCAAAATGATTTTCGTTCCAGTTACACAATTAATTAAGTTTCTTCTCTCCTCCATCTCTCTCTCTCTCTCTCTTTCCGGTTTTCGTGTTCATTCTATTTTTTTTTTCAAACCATGCTTTTCGATCCACCTCCTCCCTCCTCTTCTCCATCTCCCCTCCCCCTCCCCCCTCTACTCCCTCCCCCTCCCCCCTCTTCTCCCTCCCCCCTCCCCATATCGTACTTCCCTTAACCCCTTCCATTTCCCTATACCCATTCCCATCCCGACCTCTGCTTTCGTCCGTCCAACCCTCAGCCACCCATCCGCAACAAACCCCATACGACCGCGCTCGCGCGCACACACACACACACACACACACACACACCAGAGAAACGTTCACACACTCACGCTTCCTTCACTCTATTTCTCCCTCTCTCTCTCACTCTGTGTCTTTCTCTCTCTCCCATTGCTGCTTTTTTTTCCTCCTCATTTATTCACTCGCGATATGCCAGCACGCGCGGGAAGTTTTCTGATGCCGTTTCGTGATTTATAACCGTCGAGGTCGGAAACCGCCCTTCCTGTATAATCCCCCTCCTCTTTCAACTCTCTCTCTCTCTCTCTCTCTCTCTCTTCTTGCCACTCTGCATCTGGTCTTTCTCTCTCTCTCCTTCCCTTCCTTCACCCCGTCATCCTTCCGCCATTAACTTACCCCTTTCCCTAAACGTAAGCACTGTCTCTTTTCCCCCCTTTCGGAGTGTTCGCCGATGTTCGTATTTTCTACCCTTCGACCTCTTCCACACCCCTCCCCCCCTCTCTCTCCATCTCTTTCACTTCGGTTCCTTGATTTACATCCAGATTCCCCTTTTCTCAACCTCTCTCTCTCTCTTCCCATCCTGTGCCTTTCCATCCATTTTCTCCTTCTCTCTCTCACTCCATCTGTCGGCGTCTATTTTCCTTCCCCCTCCCTCTCTCTCTCTCCCGTTTCTCGTAACACATTCGTCCCATAACCTGTAGACGACCTCTCTATGATCATGGACCTTCTTAACCTTCCTGAGAGTAGACCTTATGGTCTAAATTTCGCCCGAATACAGACCATTATCCATCCATCCTTTTCTTCATACTTTCATTGCCCTTTCTTTATCCTCCTTTCCTATCCCTTTCTTGCTCTCTTCCTCAGTCTACTCTCTCTTGGATCAAATCTTGCTTTACCATTCACGTCTCATCTACTTTCTTCTCTTTTCCCATCTTTCCCCCTTCGTTTCCATTTAAACGAGGGTAGCCGAAAAAGTTTTGAGAGACAGATGAATAGACGGTGACATCTTTATTTTATCTGTTATATATTTTTTCGTATAATTCAACCTCATATTCTACGCGACGCTCCATCCTCATGAACCAACTCTAACCTGAAAAGCATTTCTAAGATGCTCGAAGAGACTGGATCGCATTTATATCACCTTTAAAATCGTATGAAATCATTACGCTCTTTCGATCTCCTTGGCAACTGAAGAATAGCAGCTCAGTGCGGCAGGTTTAAACTCGCACTGCCTACGAAACAAGTAATCGTGAGCTGTTTGTAGTATTCTAACAACAGTGATTACGAAGTTATGCGTCTGGCTACGCGCTGTGCCTCAAAACTTTTCTAGTTGCCATGCGCGTCTTTCCGTATCCCCTTTTCTTACTCCCATTCCCTTATCTTGCCTTGCCCGTCCTAGTCTTGCCATCCCTAAAACCGCTAACTAAAGGGCTCGCAACTTACGCCATGCTGGCCGTATCCGCCTCTCGAAAGGATTATATGCGTCCCGCTGAGGTTTGATAGAAAGATATCTGTGAAATATATTGGAGAGGATTTCACATTTTTTTATCTACGGTCATAAAACTTTCACATAAAATATTTTACGCTAAAATCGTTTATAATAATGTTTTTCTTATGTAATAACAAAAGATCTCTTAAGCGAGTAAGGACTTAAACTTATATATTCCCCCCTAAAGCAATATTACGTACGAATGTGACCCAACACGTAAAAAAACGCATACTTTCGTGTTAACTAATTCCTCTTAACCTCTCCGTCTCTTCCTCTCCTTTTCTCCTCTGTATAAACCTTTCTCTTATCCCTCGCCTCCTTTTTCCCCTCTCTCTCTCTCTCTCTCTCCTACCTTCAATTAAGGGATTGCTTTACTTGATCCAAATGCGAAGACCACTGCTATCGAGGATCCTTCGTTGTCACGCTTGCTCCCCCAGGCTAAAACGCTCTCTGAAATGCCCTCGCTCCATCTTTCTCTCTACCTCTCCCCTCTCTCTCTCTCTTTACTGCTTCTTCTCATTCTACGCTCAGTCTCTCTCGCTTTTTGTTCTCTGTCGCGTCGCTTTTCATTAACTTTGACGATTTTTTTTATTTCACGGAAAGTTATTATCCTTTAATCTATCGTTGAGCGAGGCTGTTTCGCATTAATTTTTTTCCAGACTTTCTCCCGGCTCCATTTCCTTTTGCCGACTTCTTCGCTCGATTTTCGCCGGAATATTAATATGTTTACTCTTTGGCTGGGTTACAATATATTTCATATAAATTATTTTAATATGCCCTTTTCATGAATTTTAATGATTTTCAGATTAATCGTTTTAATTTTCTCGAGCCATAGTAGAAAAATAATGTTTAAAATGTTCGTTTTCTGTTAGAGTTTTTCAGGGGTTAAAAAAAGCTAAGAGTGCCTTGTGGTCGGTGAAATTTTAGTGCTACGGTTTTCCGTCGAAAATTGAGATAAAAATTTAGGTATATGTTTTAGTTAACTTTTGTTCGATGAAATGAGAAGTAATTGAAACAATTTTTCTGCGATACCTTATTGCGAAATATCTTCATGTAACGATGTTTTATTTCAATCGCTGGTCTTGTTAGATGCTGGAGCATATCATTCTAGATGTTTAATGTAGATATTCTTTGGTATATCAATTGATTTCAGCCTTTACAGCGCATTCTGTAGTTCACGTTGAACTAATGCTTCCGATTCGTTCGCCAGGATTCCAGGGCTTTCCCTTAACCGTCATTCTAAATACATTCCTTCAGGTCCCTTCTTTACCCATCACTTTCTCTTCTTCCGTTTATATCTTTCCTCTCCGCCCGCCTTCCTACCCAAAACTCAACTCCTCTCCCTATCTCTATCCTCTCCTCTACTCCCCTTTTCACATATCCTATTTGCATCAACCTCTCTCTCTCCCTCTCTCCCACCATCCCTCTCCCTCTCTCTCTCTCTCTCCCTCTCTCCCACTATCCCTCTCTCTCCCTCTCTCCCTCTCTCTCTCCCTCTCTCCCACTATCCATCTCTCTCCCTCTCTCCCTCTCTCCCACTATCCCTCTCTCTCCCACTATCCCTCTCCCTCTCTCTCCCCCTCTCTCTCCCTCTCTCTTTCCCACTATCCCTCTCTCTCTCCCTCTCTCCCACTATCCCTCTCTTATCTATCTATCTATCTATCTATCTATCTATCTATCTATCTATCTATCTATCTATCTATCTATCTATCTCTCTCTCCCTCCCTCTCTTCCTCTCTCTCTTCATCTCTCTCTCCCTCTCTCTCTCCCCCTCTCTCTCCCCCTCTCTCTCTCCATCCCTCTCTCTCTCTCCATCCCTCTCTCCCTCCCTCTCTCTCTCCCTCCCCCCCCTCTCTCCCTCCCTCTCTCTCCCTCTCCCCTTCCCTCCTTCTCTCTCTCCCTCTCTCTCTACGCCTGTTTTTTCACCTTACTATCTATCACGTGTATATGTATGTGTCAGCTCAAAACGAAACGCATCCTCATGCACCTCTCTCTCTATCTCTCTCTCTCTCTCCTTCCTTCCTTTCTTCCTTCCTTTCTTCCTTCCTTCCGTTACGGAACTTCTTGATTTGTGGTCACTTAAGTCTAAAGATCAAAGTTTCATGCAAAGAACCAAGAGAGAGAGAAGGAGTTTGTGTGTGTGTGTGCGCAAAAGTACAAAAGAAAGAGAGAGTGGGTATACCTGTTATCTCACGATCTAAACCCATTTTTTTACCCTCGTTTCCGCTTCCCTTTTCCTCACCCTTTCTTTTTTTCCTCTTACGTTTTGCTCCTCATCCACCCTCTTCTTTTCTTTGTTATTTTTTTTATTTTATCCCCCTCACGACCCATTCCGTGTCCTCTTCTTCTTCCAACCCTCTCACCCCTTAACCTCTTCATCCTCTTTTTTCTCACCGCCTTACTTCGCTTCTTCCCCATCTCCTGATCCTTCTTCTCCATCTCCTGCTCCTTCTTCCCCATCTCCTGCTCCTTCTTCCCCATCTCCTGCTCCTTCTTTCCCATCTCCTGCTCCTTCTTCCCCATCTCCTGCTCCTTTCCCATCTCCTGTTCCTTCCCCATCTCCTGCTCCTTCTTCCCCATTTCCTGCTCTTTCCCCATCTCCTGCTCCTTCCCTATCTCCTGCTCCTTCTTCCCCATCTCCTGCTCCTTCTTCCCCATCTCCTGCTACTTCCCTATCTCCTGCTCCTTCTTCCCCATCTCTTGCTCCTTCCCTATCTCCTGCTCCTTCTTCCCCATCTCCTGCTCCTTCTTCCTCATCTCCTGTTCCTTCCCCATCTCCTGCTCCTTCTTCCCCCCTCAGGGGAGGGCATGTGTTTGTCTGCTGGTTTGGGGGGAGGAGGGGTTTTGGTCGTCCCTTCCTTGAGGGAGGGAAAGAGGGAAGGAGTGGGGATAGAGAAGACGAGACGAGACGTGGAGGAGGAGGAGAGTGGGTGGGTTTGAGCGATGAAGTGAGGCGAGACACGCGTGCGGCATGAGTAACACGCTTTCCCGCCCCATTTTCGCCTCCTGCCTCCTTCATTCTCCTTCTCATGCCCTTTCTCTCTCTTTCTCTACCCTTTTCCCTCTCTCTTTTCCTCTCTCCCTCTCTACCCACCCACCCACACACACACTCCCGCGGGATCGAACGTCGCGCAAAATGCCACAAATGGGGGCAGTAAAGGCTTATTTAAAGTCATAAAAGGTCGATCCTCTCAATTTCGAGAGATAACGCCGCTGAATGGGGAAAGAGGGCGGTGACTCCATGTTGGCATTAATCCCTTTTCTCTCTCTTTTCTTTTTATTTTACTATTTCTCTCGTGCCGTAGGCACCAATTACGGCTGTTTTTTTGACCCGTTGAATTGCAACCGTTTCGGAGAAAATTCCTTTTCTTCTCTCACGCATCATTTCGTGCCGCTTCAAAATTCTCCCTCTCTCTCTCTCTTTTTATATTCTCTTTCTCTCTCTCTCTTTATATTCCCTCTCTCACTGTCTCTCTCTTTAACCTGCACGTTGTTAAATCCCCCGTCAATTATTTCGATCCCTAGCAACGCTGATGTAACGACGCAGTGTTATTTATGGACGATATTCCGCCACACCTACACTTGCGGTCGTATCTTCTCTTTCTGACTCATTCTTTCCCATACCTTTTATTGTATCCACAAGCTTCAAATGCGGTTAATTTCCTTTTCTTTTTTCGCACCTTCCCATACATCTGTAACGCCTCATGTTTTGCTGTAAAGTTGCTGAATGGTCTCGTGGTTATCCGTGTATTTTTTTTCTGTTTTCAGCGTCGTCGGTTTTGCGTGGCTTAGTATAATCCTGGGAAGAAATATTCATTCTTCGAGAATTTTTTCGACTAATTTTTGGTATAAGTGAAATTTTTTACCCGCGATCGTGCGTTTTGTCATAGCGACCGAGTTCAGCGTGATTGGGTACGTAGCTGATGACAAGTTTTTTTCGTTTTAATAGCGTCTAAAGTGATTCTTGATGGAATCGTTATGATCCACTGCATTTCCGGACTCATGGGAAGGAAAAAGAAAAACTCTAGATGAGATCACGTGGGTACCCGAAGCATCCTCCTCACATTTGACAGTTAACTAATGGCGCGTTGTCGCGTCGAAAGAAATGTTTCCGCCAGGAGGCGAGCTACGCGTTCGAGCCGAAGAACGGCTGATTAGGAAGGGAATCCACTAAATTCTGTTTTAATATCGAGAAACCTGCGCTTCTCTTAATTGTGACGGCGTGAGATACGCCTAAGCACCGTCTTGCTTACACGCACCGCATTTACTCTAAAACGTACCGAATTATTCAGTGAATATGCCGTGTATTTTAATGTTGGATAAACGTTTATCGAATTTTTAATAAATTCAGTTTTTTTTAGACGAAATCGTTATGCGATATTATATATGTAGGTATTTTAGAGGTATCATGTTATCTAAATTTGATAATGAAAATTGAAGTGATTACTAGTCGGAGTTTTGGCGTAGGAAGTGTGCTGTAAATGCCATTCTTCTAGGGTTACTGATAACACCGTATCATCGGAAAACACACTGAATTAAAAGGGCGAAAGGATATTTTGGTTATATTTTAACGATTCTCCGCTTTCCACATATTGAAGCACAAGGTTTACTTTAAACCAGTGTAGTTCAAAAATAATTCTGTGCATGTCCACCAATCTTCCACCTCTTCCTCCATTACCTTTTCCCGAATTGCTTTCTGCGGCAATACAAATTTCTCTAGACCTCAGAAGGTTTCTGATCGATGGCATTAACTCCCCTTCCAATAACAGATAGTTGCTTAAGGCACACGAAGAGCTTATAGGCTTCCATGCTGTTTCATCATGCTGCCCTCAGGAAAATGACCTTGTCACTTGTCACCCCGAAACACTAAGATTAAAAGCCTGCAGTAAACGCATGTAACTAATGATGATAAATTAAGACCGATCACTGCTATAAGTATCAGCAGATATTAATTGGTCCCGACTAATATTTCTACAGATATATATATATATATATATATATATATATATATATATATATATATATATATATATATATATATATCTGTAGAAACATTAGTCGGTGTTATTATAATCTAATATATATTAATGGGTATCAATATGTGATATAAATTAATGGCCGACGATTAATATAAATTGATATTTAGAAAATTTTGCTCCATATTAATGTGAATTAAATTAATATTGTTACACATTAACTGATATTAAGAAGTCTACAGATTTTTCATGAGCATTTCAAGTGAAAATTCGCTGCCTTTGTAAAGTGACTGACCAATAATGAAGACAATCACGAATCATGCGGCAGGTTTCGAACTCGCTGCTTATGTTTTGGGAGGCAAATACGCTCGCGACCCTCTTCCAAGGGCTGTAAAAATAATATTAATCGATATATATATATCTATATATATATATATATATATATATATATATATATATATATAATCACAAGCGGATTGCTATATTGCGAATACCTACTCCAGATTATTACTAGGGAATTTAAAAAAATATTATTTCGTCCCAGCACCTTCCTTTTTAATCAGGAAACGTATTCGAAATAATGGTATCCAATAGCCTTACCGTCTCCTCGAGTTCCGTTACGATATTATTACGTTTTTTTTATTTCGACCCGTCGTTAAAGTCTCTCGTGTGCCGGTCACGTGCACCTCCTCACGTCACGTCGTCTTCGTCCCCCAGGAATATTATTATCCTCCGTGCCCTAGGACTGGCCATGTCGCCCACGCAATGCGTCACGGCGCCGTTTTGACATTCGACGCTCTCCTTCCCCTCCGCGCTACCGTGGCGCCGCGCTCGACGTCGGAAGCAACTTCCTGGTGCATGCCACGTGCTGCTGCCGTCGCTGTCGTTTTAGTCCCCTCGTCCACGGCCGACGTTCCTTGTATGGGAAGCGAGATTGCGAGCCTTAACTAAAAGACAGCTGCAGCATCGTTTCAGTCTCCCTGTCACGGGGTGGGAGGTGGGGCGGAAATGTGTTTTCGCGTGCGGTTTTTGCATGAATTGAAAATCACTGGGTTTATCGTGAGGAGAGTTGAGTACTCGTGGTCAGTAATGCGTGTCATCCTGTCAGAGCTTATGGTTTTTATGTTTTTGAAAATATTTCCTACATTTAATTTAAGGCTTTTGGAGGGAATAAATTGCTTTGTCTTACTGTCGGCGCCGTAGATCAGCCCAATATCTATTGAAATATTATAGTTTTATGGAGTCTTTTATTTGATTTTTTAAAATAATTTATAAATGACTGATTAACGATTTGGTCATATGGTCAAATTGTAACGTATTTACTTAAATAATAATAATTAATATTTCATATTAATATCGCCAGTGTATTTTGGGAAGCATACATTTCAGGATACTGAACCCCACACTTGTATTTATGAGCACTCTTTTCATGCTCCAAAACTCCTGAAATAAGATTGACGGATGCCGTTTAATTATGTATTCTGTCTTGTAATGGTAACCCTTTCATGATTTCGTGGAAGAAGAGAGTTTTTTTATCTACATTATTATAAGACACTTCCTTTTCCTCTTGTGAACGCTTTTTGTCCTAACCTTTGACCCGAAAGCTCATTTTCACCTCGCTGTTTAATTCGAATCCCCTCGAAACGATATCTGAATTGCTTTAACACGCCGCACGTCACTTTAATTTGTGCATTCGGGGAATTATACATCGTTTCCTTGTTTTCTTTTTTTAAACATTCGGATGCGAACAAAAGGGTCATCGGGGGACGCGTCGTGTCAGTCAAAAAATTTTTAAAAACCCGCGGTTATACTTTTCAAAAGGAAGACGGGTTTAAGTTTGATTTTTTAAAAACATTTCCAGAGAGCGCAGCATTGTTCTTTCCCTTCCAGAAACTTTGAAAAATCCGAGGAAGGGCTATCCCTCCGCCTCACCTCTCACCCCAACTCCTTTTTCTCTCACCCTCCCTCCCCCCGAAACGCGCCGCAACTCCTTTGAGTGTTTACCGCTTTGCTCGAGTAGATTGACGCCCTTCACACAACACGATGGAGTTTCAGTGGAGCGTGCGGGAGATGCAAAGAGATCGCTCCACTGCTCTCCTGTTTTTCCTCATTTTTTTTTCAAAGCTCCCTCTCTTTTTTCCTCCCCTACCCCCTTTTCGTTCTCCTTCCCTCCCTCCATCCTCTCCTTCCTTCTTTCCCCGTCACTGCTCGCTTCTCTGCCTTATACTCGATCCGCCCACTGCATACTCCCCGATATCCCTTTTACCCTCTTTCTTTCTCCCGCCGCTTCTGTTTTCTCTGCCCGCAACCATCCAACCAACCCAACCCAACCAACCAACCAGCCTTTCTCTCTCTCTCTCTCTTCTCAGTGTTCGCAATATCTCTTTCAAGCCACGGTTTTTCCTATATCCTATTACCCTTTTCCATTTTTACTTTCTCCATACGTAGTAATGGGAAAGTGTTGTGATCACGATAAAACGACTTCGAGATTTCAACGGAAATACAGGTTTTGAGGTCCCTAGAACACGTTTAGACTATTTTCGGAATGATGTCTGTGTGTATGTGATTGTGGGCGCTCTAACTCAAAAAATACTTGCGATATCCCTACCAAACTTCATATATAACACTTTAGCAAGAGCACCAAGAACTGATTAGTTTTTGGACAATAACGGTTTACCGAAAGTCGAGGTTTATTCGAAACCCGATTCGTTTTTTGCGATATTTCTCCGTTAAAACATCATTATTGTATACACAATTCTATAAAAAGGTTATAGAGAATGTAATTTCCTACAACTTTCATTTGAAAGAATTTTCCATAGAAGTTATTGTTTAGGAATTATTTATAAATAACCGGTTTTTTCGGTTTCCGTCAAATATCTCCCTAAAAACGTCGCTATTGGTAATCTTCGTAAGGACCAAAGTTGTAGAGAATAATATTTCTTCAAAGTTTTGTTTGAAACAAATTTTCGTAGAACTATCCATTTCAGAGATAAACTTTTTCGTAATATCCTGTATACAGCGCCACAACCATGTAGCGGTGAATTCTGTAAACATTCAAAATGTACGTAATTTACGGCAATAAGGACGACTGTATTCTTTTAGGATACGGAATAATAATTTTGTCTCATAATGCTCTTCATAATAATTTAAATATCTATACCCCAAATACGGAGAAAGTCATTTGTTGGCCCCACAAGGTTTTTTTTGGAACAGTTCTTTTTCTCTTCCTCCTAACCTCGTCTTCCTTTTTCTCTTTTTTCCTCCCTCCTTCTTCCTCGATTTAATCTTTCATTCTGATTCTCTTCCCTCTTATCCTCGCGTAGAGGTTTCGCGTCAGATCGTGCGCCATGTCCTTCCCCCTTAACAGAACAGAGGCGCCGTTTCTATTTGGATGTGTTTCTAACAACGCTCCCTGGAAATTTCTTTCTTTCCTCGCGCCCTCTTTGAAAAATAATCCGATTTTCCAAGAGGGAAACTTCCGAGAGTCTATGTATCCCGTTGCAATAAATTCTTTATATCTTCCCAAGTCGCTTCGGTGATTTCTGTCAGTTTGTCGTTCCCTTGCGAGGAAGACGCCGAGTTAATATCTCGCCATGGATGTCACGAATCTTCTCTTCGATTCCGAATCGATATTTTTTTTTATTTTAACCAGCCGCTCGACGGCTGCTGTACTTGCGTCACGGTATTGTCGTTCATGCGCCTAGCGTGACAAAGGCGATTCAATTATGTTCGTATTTCAATCTCCTTTGATTTGAGTAGGAATATCTAGTTTGTTCGTCGCGTCCGAAAAAATAAATGAAAAGGGCTTAATCGATCAATCGAGAATGCAGAAGTGTGTGGATATTGATCAAAATTCGGCGAAAATATGCCGATTGCGTCGAACGACGTTTGATTGAATCAGGAGACTCAAACACGAATTGAATAAAGGGGGTCCCCGCTTAATGTCCTAGTTGCGTTCCAGAAAAGGTGGACGTTAAGCGAAAGGACGTTAAATGAGGAATTTTCTCCCATAAGGGTCATTGGGATAAGGGAGGGTTAGGTTTTACGTCCTTTTCATGCGAAGTGCAACATTTTTTAAACATTTTAACACAAACGCATTGTAAAAGAAACACATTGTCATCTTGACTTACCATAAATTTTAACTTTTAAAACACCTATTAATAATTACCTATGCTAACTTTTAAACGTTTTAACGACGTGACGACGTCACAGCATAAGAGTTTTGCTCCCAGTCGGAGGACAAACATCGCGAAGACGCAAAAGATCCGATGTTATAATGAACCATTTAGACCTTATGCACATATGTTCCTCAATGAATATTGGACGTTAAAGAGAATCGACGTTAAGTGGGGCGACGTTAAGCGGGGATCCCCTGTATTATCAAAATTGGTAATTTCGAAATAAATTAAGGGCCTCGTGTAAAAATAATTACCCTAAATGTAATGTCAATTATATTCCACATGAATACTATTTAACACAAACAAAATTTCTACAGTTATTTAATATTGTACAGTTTATTATTGTTTATTATCACCGTCCTCTTACGATCACGTTCTATTTTCCATCAACCTACATTAGAATCAGAGTAACGAGAATGACGCAGTTTTCTCGAACACGCGGGTCATATTTAGCTGCGTGTTTTAAACTCCTTATCTAAATGGCATCATAAATTCTCCGAATTTGAAATATTGACGTCTCTAGGAAATTTATTCTCATGTTATTACGTTCTCTGATTTAATTTCGCTAAGCGCGATTTTAAGGTGCTGAAAACTTGAATGGTATTTTCTTTTGCAGTCGTTGGCATGATTTTCCTTTAAAATTCCACGCCGAGGTCAATGAGCGGAATCGTGTGAACCAAAAAAAAAAAAATAACGTGGAGACTAGCATTTCGTGATTGGTGACACGGCGGTTAAAATAAATTAAAGCGACGGAAAGCGTTCTCGGTTATTTATTTTTTAAAAAAATACGACGAAAACAAAAGGAAGTGAAAGTGAATCAGATATCTCTCGTTCCGGAAGATCTGTCGGGAATAAATCATGCGGCGATATCTGACGTCTGCACAATGAAGCTTTTAAAAAGATGAAATGGGAAATGACGCAAAAAAAAGGTGCGGAATGAGGCGATGACGGTGGATCCAAATTCGGACAAGATGTTTTGGGAATGTTGGGTAGCAAAAATTTAAAAGAGGAAAGAAAAAAATTAATCGCGCAGGGTTTTCTTTCTCTCGAGAGACCCTTTATTTTTAAATAGAACAATAGAATAATTATTTTGAGTGAAAAAAAAAGAAACGGAGAGTTGGAAAAGAGTGGGGAGATTAAATGAAGTGGAGACCTCCTGCTGAAGCAGAACATGTAAAGTGATTGGTTTAAAATAGCAAAATGATATTCCATCTGTCTAATTCGGTCTAAAGTTTGCTCCCTATTGATAATAAAAAAAAAGTAGTGAACAGCCTAATTTGAAAACGAAAAGATATAAAAGTCAAGCATGAAAGGAAAAATAATTCAGGAAGCGAGCGAGAAGTTTAAAGCGAAAGAAAAAAGAATAATTAAAGCTAAGTTAATGTAACGCAAAAAAAACTGAAGCAATAATTTTGATGAAACGGAGTAATTATACTAAAAGTTATAGATGTTCAAGCTGTTTCATATCAGTATAAATGCAAAGGAAGATACTTTATTTTTTTAATAATACCTCTTTCCTCGTCCCTTAATTATAAATTTCATATTCGAAAATCTCTTTGTTGTTAATTTTGAGGCAAATGTTACATAAATATCAGAAGAATGCTTTTTGCAGGAAGAATAAGAAGAACGGGACTCTAAAGAAAATTTGGAATGTAAAAGGAAAAAAATTTAGAGAAAATAATTGGCTCGAAGAATATATAGGAGTTAGTGAAAGAAATAAGGAAAACATATTAATGGAAGAAATAAGAGAAATGAAGTTGGGGAAGGGTAGGGGAGCTTATGACGTTCTCTTTAAAAGTTTATTCCAGGAAGGCACAAGTTAATTTCGTCGTCTACTCCTGGAAATTTCACGGAAGCGGGGAGTCTGTCTGAAGGTTTTACGAAGACTACCTGTGCTCTAGAAAATTGAAAATAGGACTCGGAACGAATAAATTAATATCAAATGCAGCGGCATTTTTTGGGTGCATTATGAAGCGGAGACTCAGAACTATGTTTATTCAGGGATCGATAATTTTATATGTAGGAGAGAAAATAGAAAATCTAAGATGCAAAAAGTTAGGGCGCGGTTATAAACATTTCCTTTAAAAAAATAAACGATATTTTTTATTGAATGAAACCGGTTATGAAATGCTGAAAACCTATTTTAAATAACTTAGAGGCGATTAAGATATTAAAGTAATTTTGAAAAATAATCATGTGGTTATTATTTATTATCTTATTTGTTTAAAAACACCGAATAAAAAATAGATTATAGAAAACATAAGGGAGTTATTTTACGAAATCCACGGAAATGGGAGGGAATAACATTGAAAAAAATAGCGCGCTAATATTCTCCATTGGAAACCTCGATTGAACAGCATTTTCCAGAATAACTTATATATTTTTTCGTCACACAGGATTTTCATTTTCCTGTATCTCCCTCTAGGTGGCACTTGAGAGAGGTCTGTCCAAGCTCTCAAAAGCGACCAAAAGGGAGGAATTCGTGGTTAAATGAGGGGTTATGCCGTTAATTCGAATTTCCTTTTTTCTTTTTTAGAAATTCGCGGAAATTAGCATACCTACTTCCCAAATTAATCGTGCCCCCTTATTTTTCCCGCATCGTAAAATAAAAACTTGGTAACCAGGACGGAGAGAACAAACTCAAAATTCAGAAGTGAACAACACCCCAATTTTACAGCAATCGAAACCTCCAACTCGCTTCATAGTACAAAGAAAAAAATACGAATTATGAGCCCTATGGTTAAATAATGGTGATCTATAGAGAAACCTCCTAATAATAACCATAATTTTTTTTTAAAAAAGGAAAATACACATTGGTTTATGGTTTAGGAGAATAATGCACTTCCTAACGTCCCCATCACCAAATTGTAACCGTTTCTTCCTCTCCCCTTTTCTTTTCCTTTTATTCGCCTTTTTATGATCGGCCTATACTGATGATGGATTCCGAAATACGTATTTAGGCAATTTTTTTAGAAAGGAAATACTCGTGTGAGGTTTTTGGCTTGTGTATGAACAAGAGAAAGGGTCCCTGGCGTGGGAGCAATTCCCCCATAAACCCGGAGTGTGTGAGATTTCGCGTGTGTTTGGTCCCTGGCGTGGAGTAAATACTTTACTTTTAAAAAAAAATTATTATCATTATTTTGAGGTTTCTTCACTCATCACCGCTTCATAGTAATCGATAGAATGACAGAGAGAGAGAGGGAGGGAGATGGAGATTGAAGCTAACTACTACGCGCGCCTCATTCTCCCTTAGTCTTCGTATTCCTTCTTCTCCCGATGCAAATCTCCATTGTGAAATTTGCGATCCCAAGTCTTTAGAGAGAATTATCGAGGAGGAGGATAAGAAATAAAGGGAGAGGAGAGGAGGAGGAGGAGGAGGAGAGTTGAAGATGGTTTTTGTGGTTGTGTTTGCGCTCGTGGTGCCGCGCCCTAGAGTTATGAGGGGGAGAATTTGGAGTGGTGCGGGATTAACTCTGCGGAGGTGGGGGGGAGGGAGACTTGAGAAGGAGGAAAGGAGAGAGAGAGAGAGCAGCCGAGGAAAGCACATTCGTCAGAAGGGAAGCAGAGAGAGAGAGCTTATAATATAATGAAAAGGAATGACGATAAAGATTTTCGAGAAACACAATAGAGGAAGGAAAAGATGAGTCTGAAACAAGTGTTCGCGTGCGGATGAAGAAAGGGATAAAACGATTGAGGAACGACGTAAGGGAAACGGCATTTGAGAGATTTAAAAAAAAAACAAAATATGATTTTGAATGGGGCTTTAATTTGGCGTGGCGTATTATACCGAGAAAGACGGCAGGCATAAGAAGGTATATTGAGCAGCAGCTCTTAGGGATGCTAATGTACTCGGACAGGCGGAATGCTCTCCTCTCTCTCTCTCTCTCGTATATGTCGGGATAATGAGAGATGCAACACGGAGAAAAGAGAGATGAGAGGGAAAGAAGTAGTTAATAAGTGATGGATGGAGTATATGAGTATATTATCAAGTCCAGACATGTGGGAAAAGGGAGGTTTGCGTTCCTGAAAGGGAAAAGACCTCCATCCTCGAAGAGAGATGAGGAAATAGAGAGAAAGAGAGAGAAATGTATCGAAAATAGAAGAGATGAAAGAGGGAGAAGACGGGGAGAGATCAGAAGAAAGATACAGTGAGAGAGGCTGTGAGCGCGTTCCGGCGAGTTTTATATCCTTAAAAGTATTGGCAGACAAGATGAGAAAAACAGACTTTTCGCGTCAGGTGAGGGGATTACAGAGAGAGAGAGAGAAAATAGGCGGAATGTTTTGAGGGTTGGAAAAAAGAGTGAGAAAGAGATCGAGAGCCGAAACGGGGAAGCAAAGGGAGTAAAAAGTGGAACACAAAAGGAAAATGTTTGAAAGGTAGGGAACGCGATCCAGCCGGATTTTAAAAAAAGAAAAAGATAGGAAAGGAATAGGAAGCGAATGGTAAATAAGAAGGTGGCGAGGCGAAATGCGGAGTTTGTTTTTTTATTTTTTATTTATTTCTTCAATAGGCGAAAATACACGGGACGGCGGCGCAAGGATGCGGATTCCGTGAAAAGTGGAAGGCGATACGAAAGAAGTGACGGGAAGGGATGAAGAGGGATATAGGTGCGTCAAATATGGCGGAAGTGCCGCGAGAATGAGACGGAAAAGGCGGACGGGAGAGAAAGTGCAAGCGGGTATAACGGGGGAGAAAGGGGTGGGTTGCGTCCTTATATATATAAGTAAAGATACGCCAGAGAGAGAGAGCTTCTCTAGCCCTTCGGCGTTCTGCATTGAGTCGCAAGAAGGCTGTTCCCGAGACTACGCGTATGCCTCTTTAAAGCGTCTTGTTCCGCTGTGGTGGATGGTGGGAAAATCACGCGGAGGGATGTAAGTTCCCTGAACGCAACCGGGCGTCTCGTGGTTCTACTCTCTCTCTCTCTCGCATTCGTATCCTTATCCATCGCTTCGGCACTAAGCCCCGTGTCCTTCTTGGCCCTCTCTCTATCTCTATTTATCAGCTGATAGAGGATTTGAGAGGGAAAAAGAGCCATCAAGACATGAAGAGGATTGCAGAAACTAGGAGTATGTGAAGAACCAGGTGTAACCACTTATATATATATATAAAACTTCATCTTCCGTCTCTCTTAAATCATTTTCCAATCTGTCAGTTCTTTTCTCTCATCCTCCCATTCTTTCACCCTATATTTTCCTTTTACCTATTACCCTCTCCTTCATAATATAAATCATTACGTTTGTCAAAAGAGAAGCGCAAACGGCGATTATAAAAGGAAAGAGAAGGAAAAGGAACTATTAATATTGGGGCGCCGTATAATGATGCGAATATCAAGTAAAGAAGAAGAAAATTTGAACATAATATTATTGGAGGAAAGCCATTAGAACAGGTTTCAGACTATAAATATCTTGGAAGTATCATAATGACAGAATCGAAATGTACCGATGAAATCAGGATTAGAATAACGAAAGTAAAAACCGCTTTCAGAAGAAAGAAACTCCTACTAAAGGGGAAATATAAAGCAGGATATCCGCAAGAAGTTGATAGAATGCTATGTATGGAGTATAGCTTTGTATGGGGCAGAAACATGGACGCTAAGGAAAAGTGACATAAAGTACTTGGAAAGCTTGGAAATGTGGACATCGAGAAAAATGCTGAAGATAAAATGGACAGATAGGGTGAAAAATGAGGAAGTACTACGAAGAATAGGAGAGAAGCGAACGATTATACAGACTATCAGAAAGAGGAAGGCGAACTGGATTGGACATTACCTGAGGAGAGAGTGCATGATTAAAGAAGTCCTAGAAGGAAAACTGGATGGAAAAGGAGAAAGAGGTAAGAAAAGGTTTCAGCTGTTAGACGACTTGAAAGGGAAAGAGAGCTATCAAGACATGAAGAAAACTGCGGAAAATAGGAGTATATGGAGAACCAAGTTTAACCACGAACAATCACATACCTTTCTCCCGACAGACTACCTATAATGATGATATACATAATTATACCTATAAAAATCTGATGTGGCCAACACATGACTTTCTCCATGTTTGGGGTATAGATATTTAAATTATTTTGAATAGCATTATAACGCAAAATTATTATTTCGTATCGTAAAAGAATATAGAATTATTGCATTAAATTATATTTTGAATACGTTTACAGAATTTACCGCTACATGGTGGTGGCACTGTATACTGGAAATTAAGAAAACGTTAAATATCTCCGAAATGGATGGTTCTACGAAAATTTGTTTCAAACAAAACTGCGAAAAAACCTATTATTTATAAATAATTTATAAACAATAACTACTATGGAAAATTGTTTCAAATGAAAGTTGTAGGAAATTACATTCTCTATAACCTTTTTATAGAATTGTATATACAATAATTATGTTTTAACGGAGAAATATCGCAAAAACCGAATCGGGTTTCGAATAAACCTATCGGTTAACCGGTATTGTCCAAAAACTAATCAGTTCTTTGTGCTCATGCTAAAATGTTATATATGAAGTTTGATAAGGATATGATAAGTACTTTTTGAATTAGAGCGCCCACAATCATCCACACACACACACAGACATCATTCCGAAAATAGTCTAAACGTGTTCTAGGGACCTCGAAACGTGTATTTCCGTTGAAATCTCGAAGTCGATTTTTTTCGTGATCACAATACTTATCCGATACTACGTATGGAGAACGTAAAAACGGTAGACGAATGAAGTAGGATCTTACCGATGCGAATGATCTCGGATAGATTGAATGCTCTGCTCTCACAGAATGTCGTAATAATGAGAGCTGCAACATGGAGACCGGGAAGAACGGATTGAGAGATTATCCTTTATCTCTCTCAAGGTTTCGCTTTCCCTTTAACCGCTGCATCTCCCGTTTTCCCCAAAACTATCTCCCGCCTCGCACACACTTTCTATAGCTAATATTCGCAATATATATACACATCGACTGTCTTGGGCAAAAAGGGTGGCGTTTACCCCAATAGGTATCTTCCATTCCAGGCAGAAGGGAAAGTTTCACCGAGTCGGTATTGCACTCTCTTTCTTTTTTGTCGCCCCGTTTGCCGATCCAATAACACTATAACCCTATGCTGTTAAAAAAAAAAGAGCGCCTTCACAGAGACAATCTCAATTTTCCCTTCGAATTTAATTCTCTCCTAATCCCGAACTTGTTAAATCGTCTTTATCGAAACGGAATGGAAATCCGAAAGCGTTACATTCCCTATTTTTTTCTCCTAAGCGTCTGAATCGTTTGAATGAATTTCTTCGGATTTGTTTTCTCGAAAATGCAACAAAAAAAAATATATATATACACCGCAAAAGTTCGCCTTCGAATTGCGGGACTCTCTCGAATCCGTTTATCGAAAACTGGGCAAGAAAAAATGTGTCTATCTCTATCTCCCCTGCAAAAAATAGTGTTACGAAACTGCTTTTTAACTTTAATACGAATTTAAAAAGCATTAACGATAAAATACCTCGATAAAGTCGCGTCGGTCTTCCGTTCTTTTTTTAATACAAAAGATTATTTGTTCGAGATTTACGTTTTATACATTACATATTTTTTACTGTCGCAAAAAAATTATCAGCGAAAATATCTCGTGAGTGGCTTATATAATGTCTTTAAAATCTTATTGCAGTTTTCAAGTTCTCAAACTATTTTTTTTTAATGATTTAGAAAATCGAATGAATTTTTGTAATTTGTTTTTTTTTGTGCAAATAATTGTCTCTTAACTTGATTAACAGTCCAATTACAGAAGTTTCGTAAAAGTGGTTTCTACCTGTTATTTTCTCCTTTTATCTCAGAATTCCGCCTTATCTGATTCTGAGACATTTCTCGCACACGACATTTTCTGATCATCAGTTATGTATTTCCATCCAAAATTCAATCAAATTGTTATTTTTTCAGCGAATTAAATGTACAAGTTATATTTTAGTTTAATTTTAAAATTCTCTGCGAAAAACCGTTGTAGGATCCAGATAAAACTCATTCATAGGACGTCGCAGGAGAATAAACAAATTAATATGGATTATTTCTATGAAGCGGCCTATACAAAAGAAAGTTTGTACTGGTACAGTGATGGCGAACCTATGGCACGCGTGCCATAAGGGGCACGCAAGACGATTTTGGTTGGCACGAAAACGAAAGGCGAAAACCAATCAAAGCATATATCTTACTGATTTAGTCCCGCAAAAACATTTGTGCTATTTAGTTAGCTATTGTAAACATTAGTTTTATCGTTACAAACTTCAATCTATTTTGCCTTGATCACGAATTTAATTAAGTTGGCACGCAAAAAAAATCAACTTTTTCGTGGAACGCGAGGCGGAAAAGGTTGGACAATTTCGGTAATGTTGGCACGCGGGCAACAGAAGGTTCGCCATCACTGTAATAGTATGTTACTCGTCCTTTGAAACGCCAAGGGAAAAAAACAAAGTCGCTCTCGGCGTCACCCCTGAGCTGTTTAAATCTCTTCCTGACTGGAGTCACACTTTGTGTTCCCCTACGGACTCGTTTTCACTCCTTAAAACTATCGAATGTCCCTTCTTCGGTCTACTCTAGTTACCCAATCCTATCGGTATCACGCATCCAAAGCGGACTCAACGCTTACATCGCCCCTTACCCTCCCTATTCGTTTCTTGCCGCCTGTCCATTCTATCTCACGTTGACTGAATATCATTCAGCTTTACTATAGCTCCCAACCTCCTCATTTTTTCCTGCTCTTCTGAATTTCGTTTATCCACCCGCGTCATTTCCTATTTCTCTCTTCCCCATCCTATCTTCTGCCTCTATCTCGAATAGCCTTGCATTACTCACGTTTACCTCTTTCCGAGCGTTATATTTCCACTTAAGTCGATCCTATGTCCAGACGGGATTTGAGAGTATCGATTCAACTAAAATCTTATAAACCTCGATCGAGGAGATAAATGCACTTGGAGATTACCCTTACCTTGGATTACCCATTGCTATGGCATGTCTTGTAGTAACATTAGGAGTGCAGAAGCACCAAGCATTTATTTAATTGAAGAAGCGATTCAAGAATTGCATTTCCGGTTTCTAGAAGGCTTTTATTAACTTGAAGTTTGTTTTTTTAAAGACATTTTTGCGAAAGTACCTACTATATGAGTTTTGTGTGCTTTGATATTATTAATGTTGTCTGTTTGTTTTACGTACAAATTATATGACTATCCAGATTCCTTTCGGGTACTTATAAACCCATAAATGGTTAATACATTGCTTAAATTTTGGGGCCTTCGCTAAAAGTATAAATAACTTAACGTATAAAAAATTCAATACCCAAATATGTTAAATTTTCTTATACATTACCATCTTATTCTAAATTCAACTTTATCCTCACACATTTCTTTTATTATTTTTCACCTATTTACATATCCCCCTTTTTCCTCCGCTTAAATTTTCTCCCCATTCTCCACCACCGCATTTCTCCTCCCTTTTCCACTCTCTTTCTCCATCGTGTCTCCCTTTCAACTCCTCTCGTCCTCCCCAATCACTCCTATACTCCTTCCGAACTTCGCCCTTGTTGCTTCCCTAATCTCCCGCTTTTACAAACCGGGTGCCGAGTTTCTCTCCGACAGCCTTTTACCCGCCCGTTAACTCGCTCGGTCGCGTGGTGCTGTCGTCCGTCGCTCTTCCCCCGTCTCTGCTTGTGTTTGTGTGTGTCTGTGCGCGCGTGTGAAAACGGTCACGGTGCGTGGAGGGGAAGAGGTGTGTGTATTTTTTTTTCACAAGGTGATTTTTGGGGGGGGCGTAGGAAGGGAGGCAATTGGGACGAGGGACGGAAAATAGGCGGTGCCTCGAGGGTTGGTGGTGGTGTATGGGTGTGGGGGGTGTAAAAGGGGAATTGAGGGGGGGCGGGGGGGGAGCACCCGCGATTAATCATAGCCGTAACGGGGGAGTGAGAGGTGGAGGGGAGAGAGAGAGAGAGGGCAATGTGGGGGCGAAGTTGAAATCTGGTGACGTACGCTATCGATCATTTCCCCGTCATGAAGTCCAGAGCTATCATTGGGACGGGGAGAACCCTCGTTAGCCTTTCCTTCCTCCCCACCCTCTCCCTCTCTCTCTCTTTCCTCCGTGCCAAACTCTCTTACTCTCTCTCACCCTCCATAACCTTCCGGTACCATTTTTCCCCTTTCCACCCCCATACCAAAAACCTTTTCCTTCCCTCTCTTGCTACTCCACTCCTCCTCCTGCTTCTCTCCTCCGTCGTCGCCTTCCTTCTTTTTTTCTCTTTCTTTCGAGACCCCTTTCTCTCCTCCCCCTCTCGGAAGAAAGAAAAAAAACCGCGTGTCACGGGGTCCGCCGTTAAAGAATCGAAAGTTATTTCCGTCATTTCATCACTCTCTCCTCGCTCGGGTCATCCGAATTCGGATCGCGTCTTTCGTTCTTCTTTTCTTTTTTTTTTTTTTTAACGTCCGTCCCGAATTAAGGTTTTCGATCCTTCCAGATCCTCGCTTCTTTCTCTTTCGTCCTTTTCTTCACTCTCTCTCTCTCTTCCTAAAGATGTTTTTACTCCTTTTTCGTTCATTGTTCCGGTTTTCTCTCTCCCTCTCTCGTTCTCGATAATTTATTTTTGTTCCATGCGTCGTTCTTTCTCTGTCCATTTGTAACTTATTCAATTTATAAAATTTTCGTTACTATGCCTATTATGTGTGTCTTCCTTTCTCGATTTCGCCTCTTCCTTATTTTTTTCTTTTTTGCCTACCTTTAACCACCTTATCCGCCTTTCCACTCCATTATGGCGACATTTTCTTTCGCACTTTCACCCAACTCCACACGTTTCCTTTTTCCTCGCATGTTTATTCCACTTCTCTCTCTCTTTCTCTCTCTCTTTCACTTCTCTTCTCTTTTATTCTTTCTTCTTTTCTTTCTTCTTTATTTCTTTCGTTTCCCTTCCTTCTTTCCATTTTTACGTGCTTTTCCTTATTTTAATCCTTCACTCCTCTCCGTTATACGATCTTTCTCCTCCATTTTTATTTCTTTCTTTATCGAATTTTCATTCTGTCTCTCTCTCTTTCCATCTCCCATTTTCTCTCCATTTCTCCCTCTTGGCCTCCATTTCCCCCCTCCCACCCCCCGGATGCTCGCCGTCCCTAAAAAACTTTCGATCCCTCTTTCTCATTCAAAACTGCTCTTGTTTTTACACGACCCCGGAAAAACGATTCCGCACCCACGTCCAAATGCCAATATTTAGTTTGGCATGTACTGGACAATGCAGGAGAGGCGGCAAGGGTATCTGCCGTTGATTTGTTTGCCGTAATTTACCGTGTTTGCGTTGATGTCACGCGTGGACTATTCGTTTTGCATATATTGCTCGCCGATTTTATGGACCACTTTGGAACGGGAAGGTGAAAGAACCCGGGGTCAGGGGGAAGGGGGAGGAGATGATGGCTACGCGAGTGAGAGAGAGAGAGAGGGAGAGAGAGGTAATTAGTTTTTCCTTGACGTTTCACGTGTGTAAAAAAAACAAAAAAACCTTTTTTTGGCCAACAATACATTCGTTTATGTATACATCCTCGATTAGTTTAGCTTCCCATTAGAAAAACGTATTGTTTATCCATTATCATGTGTCTACATTTTCAAATTATTTTCAAGCATTAATATTAGTTTTCAAATTTTTATGTTAATTATTCTATAGACTAGGTATAAACTTTTTTTTCCTGTCAATTTAAACTCATTTTTTCTACTGTAGTTCATAAACACACACACACACACACAGGATATACCAATAATCTCTTTACTACCAGGTTTCGTTATTGAGTAGCAAAGTAAAACTCCTATTTTGTTTCAGTTACATAACATAATCGTGTTTATTTTTTGTTTACTAGAGTTATTTTCCGCCAAAAATGACGGGAATACATGAATACATTATTAAAAGTAATACACTTGTGGATAAAAATGTTAGGAACAGTTTTAAAATTAAGACACCTCCCGGTTTATTGTGAAAAAAATCTTCGAAACAGTAATTCCCGTTCTGGAGTTATTCGCCATCAGAGACGCTCTTATTGTAATGTAATCAAAATGTTCTGAGGTAACGGAATATCACGCAATCGACAAATTATATGTATATGTGCGTGCTCTATATATATATATATAGTTATATTTATGTTTTTTTACCAAGATTGTTTATAGTAATCAATAATATCATAATGGGTTTGGTGTACATAGTGAGCAGCGACTGTGATTTCGAGGTTTCTTTAATCCACGCTTTCTTCGGGCTGAATACGAATGACTTGAGTTCTGTTTAAATGGAAAAGTGTATTTTATTTATGTTTTTCAACATTATTAACTGAGGAAGGTAAAGGAATTTCTGAAGCATCCTTACGAATATGGACCCGGATAGAAAGTAGAAGTTAATGGGAAACACATTTGTTTCAATTAATGTCGCACCCGTGAAAATTTCCGCTAAACATTCGCGAAAGCGGCCATTGTAAAATCCCTCAAAGGTGGTTTTCCATAAATATAATTCGCGATGTTGCGGGTAGTCATGGAAGCGCAAAAGGTCGTCAAAATAGTTTCTCTCGGTTTGTTATGCGCGAAGGGGGTTGAACACTTTCGAAGCTCCTCCAAACTCTGCTCTAGTCTGGTCTCCGACCCTAGCGATATCGTTCTAATTCCGAGAATCAAGAGCCAAACGTTTGTGGGGGGGTCAACGGCACCGCTAAAACGGGGACGCTTTTGCGGCGAAGCGCAGGCAGATTACTCGAATTAATGAGAGTCGTGAAACTTCCCTCGATGAAGGAAAAATGTTGCGGTGAGGAAGAGAGATTACATTGAGGGACCTGGAGCCTTTTGATGTGTAACCCGCTCTTACGGATTATGCTTCCTTCATTGACATCGTTTTTGGCGCTCGTTATGGCACGTTTTTCAAGAAAATAAAGTTGTTTTATTTTAGTTGTTGCTGTTGTTGTAGCTGCCTCTGGCTGAGTCCGCTTTCGTGATAATTTTACTTTTTGACATTTCGCGGAATAAATATAGATTTATGCTCGTTAAAAAATTTCGGATGTTTCGTATTCATAGGAAAAAATCGGTACAGCATACATTGTACAAACTTTCTCATATACGTACTAATGCGTCGTTTAGTTATCTTTAGAAAATGAAAATCGTATGAGCCTGTTTTTAGAAAATAAAAATTTTTGTTCAAGTAGCCCAAGAATAAACTAGCCTTATATTCATTCATTAAGAAAAATCAAATACGTAGTATTATCGTAGATGTATACTAAAGTAACTGTACGAAATTTGATCAAAATCGTTTGGGTCGTTTTTGAGAAAATCGAATTAATGTTAAAGTTGTCTAGAATAAACTAGCCTTATATTCATTTTTTGAGAAATATGAACTATGTAGTATTATTGCAGACGTATACTCAAGTAACTGTATAAAATTTGATTAAAATCGTTGCAGTTGTTTTTGAGAAAATCAAATTGCTGTTAAAATTACGTAGAATAAACTAGCCTTATATTCATTTTTTGAGAATATGAACTATGAAGTATTATTGAAGACGTAAACTCAATTAACTGCACGAAATTTGATCAAAATCGTTGTAGCCGTTTTTGAGAGAATCAAATTCCTGTAAAATTGCCTAGAATAAACTAGCCATATATTAGTTTTTTTGAGAAATATGAACTATGTATGTAGATTATTGCATACGTAAACTCAAGTAGCTGTACGAAATTTGATTAAAATCGCTGTAGCCGTTTTTGAGAAAATCGAGTTGATGTTAAAATTTGCTAGAATAAACTGCCCTAAATTATTGTGAAATGTCAACCATTTCTTCATAGTTTCTGTTCTGCATGTTTAAGTGCGAGATTTCATTCATTGTCGCTCTACCGTTTAGGCTATAGAGCCGCGAAGAGACAGACCCTACAGACAGACAGAGGGCAGGGCGAAAATGACTTTTTCGGACTCAGGTAGACCTAAGGCTGTGGCTACACTGCAACCGTATCAGACCCGACCGGACAACATACATGTCGGGAGGAATCGAACACAATGTGCCCTATCGACGTTGCTACACTGCCGCCGACAGACTGCGTCAGACATTGAGTCATCACTCCAGACCACTCCCAACTGTCTGGACGAACCAAACGTGTTTGAATTTCTTCAGACTTACTCCCGACTTCCTTGGTTACGCACGGCGACTTCACTCGTTCCATAGAGTCAACGAGGAATTACGATTCTAGTTTTAATATGGATAAATCCATACTAATACATTTGGTGCAGGAGAGACGCCTGGGACCAAAATGATAAAAATTACCACAACGAACTAAAATATTCACCATCTTCATGTACCCAAAGATCATGCACCAAAATCGCCTTGTCCCTTTCCCCTTCAAAAACGAATTTTCTAGTAGATATTCATCCCAATCCTCATCGGAACTTGAAGAGATCATGATTGCAAGGCAGCCAACGCCAGACTGGTCTGACGTAATGTAGCCACACGACCAGACATGTCTATGGTGGAGACCGGTCTGGAGGTCGGGTCGGATCTGATAAGGTTGCAGTGTAGCCACAGCCTAAAACGTAATTTCCATCAATATCTCGAGGTCGAATTTTTTTGCGACTACAACACTTTCTCAATATACTTCATATATGAGAAAGTAAAAAGGCTTACGGTGGTGTTTCGCTGGAATTAAATTCACCGATTATGTGATTTTTTCATTTATTTTCACCCATGTATATGTAAAATATAGTTACCTAATATATTTTGGAAAGTTTAAATTATATTTTGTCGAAACCTTTGTATAGAGTTTTCACGATTGATGAAGCTAGTTGTGCATCTATATAGGTCTTGAACTTATGCTATCGAGTGGCAGGGGAGAAGCAACGCTTTTGTGGGAATTTATCTAGAATTCTATTTTTGATGTTTGAGTCAGGTGAGATTATCAGTTTACAACCATTACATTTTAAAAATTTTCTTAGTAAAAATGCTACTTTCGCTTATTTCGAGGAAGATGTATTCAAATTAGCTACTTCCTGGCACTGTTACCGAAAGTTTTTTTATTATATTCAGTGGGATACGCCCGTGTATATTTTCCTTGTTTTTTGTGCTCATCTAAGCGTTTTCAGGGGTGCATAACATTATCTTTAGGAAATGTCAGGGGTGCATAAGTTTCAGGATATAAAATAAAGATGGACAGTAGTTTTGCTTAAAACGTAACGTTAAGAGTTTTTTTTAAAAATCGATTAGATGCTTTTAATAACAACACAAGTTGTACATTTACAAAAATTCCTCCCCACTAACATCCGTTCCTTTACGGCTTTACCGAAACGAACTTAATGCAGCATTCCTCTCCGTGATTTAAAATTAGCTTAAGTAACAAAATCGTACGTGTTGCCATCACTCATTTAGAGACAAAAGGAGCAAAAGAAGCTTAGAGAGACTGTCACCAAAGCCTTTGCAAAACACGAACTGGCATTGCGGCAGTGTGTGAGTCGGAGGAAAAGGAAGAGGTTTTGTAACTTGAGAGGACTGCGAAGAGACTTTGGCTGTGTGAAGTTTAGAAAGTCGGAAAGATCAACGGAGGTTGACACTAAAGAAAGGAACTGTGTATCCGTATTTTGGGCTCAAGTGTTATCTTGTTAGGCTCTCTAGAGAGCTAGCGGTTAAAGAGTAGATTTCTGGAAATCTTGCGTTTATCCTTCTTAAGTAGAATTTTAAAGATGTAGACTATTTCTTCCAAATTAGGGTGCGAACACGAAATCCAAGATGGCATAGGCAGTTTGTCCCCCACCTCTACTACTAACTTAAAATAGATAAATTTTTCAAAAATTAGCTTAGTTTTCCGATAAATTTCTGCCACTCCATCAATACCCGATTCTATGTGCATCTTCAAATGTTTAAGCCATCGATATACATCGCCAAGTTTTTCCAAAGAGGTCAACCGCTGTACTAAGACCATCTTTCGTTTATAATGCAATTCTCACACGGACAAGGTTGAAGCAATAGAATTTTTTAATCATCGTAATTATAGTGCGTTTCAGCATTTCGAGCGCCGTGTCTACGATTAGACCCGTAGGGTGAGGGGAAGAAAGTGTCAGCCAATAAGAGTGCTTAAATTTCCCTCACCCTTCAAAATTTCTTGACAAGCGCTGTTGACGCGATTGTTCACACTTTTTTCGGCGACGGCAGAAAGCATGAACGTGCTTTATTCGGATATATATAGGAGCATAGAACTTCACTCGTCCACAGCTACTGTTGAACTGAGCGAAATTGGAAACTTGGCAACATTGCGTCGTAGCCTAAGCGAAATAATCCGAATGTGGGCGGAATACTGCGAGTCTCAGTGGCCCGACCTGTTGAAACGCACTGTAGTACGTAATTAATAGAGTGAAACGGCTTATGCAGATGAACTATCTCCTCCGTTATCGCCTTAATTTCTTTGCAACTCTGCGTCTTATCACTCTGATATTCTAATAGAAGAAATAAAATATTTTCTTTCCTATCCCATTGGTTGAATTCAAATTTCCTTTCATCAAGTCTTTAACGCTAGAAACTTTCGCCAAAAAAGTCTTTATAATCAGTGTACAATCTTTTGGCTAGTTGTTAATTTTGATTCTGGAAGAATCTTGCTTTTTGCCTTGTGACCAACCTTCAGCTGTTGTAACGCAAGATTTTTATTTATTTATTTATTATGAAGGAATCCACATACAGCAAAGAGCCAATTACAG